>QYTT01094568.1:22039-34142 GCA_006980735.1 Dasypogon diadema
TAGAAGCACAAGAAAAAAAATTAAACGGGGATTTCTAATTAATATATTTATTTTGTTTATTTTGTTACCATTTTGGTGTTTGTTTTGTTGTGATATCATCTAATAATACAAGCATTAACGTTGCCTTCTTCATCATAACCACCGCATTTCATACAAATCTTGTTCGAATTACACAACATCTAAATTTCCAATCCTGAAACAAACGTATCCAATGTAAAATCTTACACGTCCAAGATGCTATTTGAAGTGGAGATAAAGATTGGCGAAAAAGACGAAAGGGATCAGCAATATATGCTAGGTTTCACTCTTGTAGTTTTTGCAAGCTTTTTAAGAATGCATAAAATACGATACACCAACTGGTCTATAGATTTGATCTTTGGAACGTACTTGGAATGTCATTAATTGTAGAAAATTAAATTACCAAGAAAATTCCTTTTCGGAAAGCCTCCGGATTAAAAAAAACGTTTAACCGATTACACGCTTGGACGCATATATCCCCCAGAGATCTGTTTTTGAAATGACGTCTGGGACAATTGTGCCCCAAGAGTAAAAGTAAAAGAGCCAGGCAACGGAGAATACGATGAGATAGTGCCTCCACTTTTTTATTCCAAAGATAGTTCGGAGGCTATGGAGTTTCTTACAAGTCTCCAAATTATCACGCCTTTTATAGAAGAACGTTTTTTTAGTAGAACAATCACTTTTTATAATCAGGTATGCAAGGGTTACATTTGAAAATAAACGTTTTTCATCCCCTTCTAATAGTAAATCTGAATGCGTTAAATACTTTTCATTTAAAGAGCAGTCTATTGCTTAGCACTATTAATGTGGGTGGGTTCGTATAGAGTGTGCTGGGAACTAAACGAAACCTTCAAATATGTCGTCTGCGAGTGCCCTACACTTACAACGTCTAGGTTGGTAGCAACAGGAAACACCATTTTAACCCCTGAAAAGGTCTGCGAACTGCCTCTAAAAGTAGTAATGGACCTTTTAAAAAGGATGGAGATTATCAAATTATTTACAGAACAAAACAAACAATGATCACATTGTCATCGTGGTCTTAGAGGCCTAAGTCGCCCATACATCCAATTTAACCACCCCCGCTGATAACAGAGTTGGTTAGGGCGAACTTCGCTTCTCTCTAGGTGTGTGATTGATTGTATTTGCTTAGCCACTGGAATGCTACACAGTAAAATCTTACACTCAAAATTGTAGACTAACTTGTAATATTGGTCAAGTTATAAAAGAAATAATAATTCAAATTTCCAACCTTCTCTTCGCCAAAATTTATTCCTGCTTAAATTAAATGACTCCCCGTAAAGAAGAAACGAACATCAGCTTTTAAAGGACAAAGTACTTAACCACACACAAGTTACAGAAAGGAAGGATGTCAATATCTCGATGTACGTTTAAAATTCTTCACCTATTTCTCAAGAAATTCGGACCCCCATTTCTTTTTCTTTACAAAAGCTCCTGTAAAAATCTCAGCTAATTTCTCCGAAAACTAACGAATACTTAGTCCAATTACTTTACTTGTTGTGAAATAAGCTCAGATCTCCAAGAAGAAAGTGTAAAAGTGGTCTTTATGTAGAGTCCTCCTCTTTGTCTAAAGAACAGACTAAGAGCAAGTAAAAGATTTTGGGTATTCCAACACTGTCTACGGTTCAATAACCGAACTTGATTGCTACATCACATTGCTTTTTTTCGGACGGACAATTAATTTTACCTTACACGGCAAATTACATAGTACAAGCGAATCCAGTAAGCAGATTTGGTTGAGTATGACTAACTTAATTTTAAGCTCCTAGAAAAAACCCACATCGAATATATTCGCTTCAAAACATTGCCTAGCCTAGATGTGTGGAGGTGGCTAAGACCTTCGAAAGCCTTCATACCCAGTAATTTATCTTGTATCTGAAATTTTACTTCTTTCTATTCATGTTTGTGCTGTTCAATTTTGTTTTGAATTTTATACTGCGAACTCGTTCACAGATTCAGTTTAATTTCCATCTAATGATGATTATCAGATATGGTTTTTCTCTAGCCTGTAGGCTTATAACTACTTGACCTGCTAATTAAGAATATCTTACAACCCCTCCAACCAAGCAGGATGTAGCTAGAAGCTAGCTTACTGCGCTGCTTGCATAAGAATCAATCCATTTGATTCCTCATCAGAAGTTTTAGAAGTGGTGTAATACAGTGGCGCATAATGAAACAACATTAACTGATATCAACATTTCAGGCTTTCTTGACCCCTAGTTTTCCTATGAACTTTTATAGATAGAATTCAACGAAATATATAGAATTTACACTTAAAAAGCAACCGTTTCAAAAACAGCTACAACCAAATCAAATCAAGACCAACCAAATCAATTTCAATGCCAACCAAATCAAAATCAAGCACACCTATTTCAAAAACAAGACCAATTACATCAAAATCAGTGTCAACTATAAAATAAATGGCAACTTCTTCAAGTTCAAATACAACCAAATATTTTAACATGCAAAACTGGTTGTTATTGAAGTTTATTTGGTTGTAATTATATAATTTGAAAAAGTTGTCATTTATTTGAAATAGTTGACGCTGATTTTGATTTGGTTGTAGCTGTTCTTGAAACGGTTGCATTTAAAGTGTCAATCCTATATTTATTAAGATTTTATCTTTATCGTTTCAATTCAAATACAAAAATTTACTAAAATCTGCAGTTTCAAATACCTTTTGAGCATAGTACAATGTTTCACCGAATGTTGTAGTGTTTTGAACAATCAGGACTTACAAGTTCTGGGGAATAGTCGACGCTTTTCTGTTAACAACAGAGTAATCAGGAAAGATAATTGGAAGCTGTAACAATTGGGTACAGTTGTGTTTGATAACTTACCAAATATTATCATTTTGTCCCCAACACAAATTTTGAGTAATCAAGTTATGATACTAACAAAAGATTTCCTCACCTTGCACCTAACCAAAACTTCCCTTAATGAGTGCACTTCCCCAAGCTGGGATGAAGCAAATCAAACTTTAAAAATTCGTGCTAACAGGTTCCCCTTCCATGAATCACATGTGATTTTTTATCATTATGATTTTGTACCAGGCCTGAATCGTCCATGACACATATGTGAGCACAAATTTTTTTTGTACCATTTTTTAATTTTTTTGTGTGTATTTATTTAACATATTTAAATATAAAAATAAATGTTAAACAACAAAAGAAAAGTATGAAAAACCATACTGAAGGTGGGCCAAGAAAATTGCATTTTTCTTATGGAACAGAAACCTGTTCCAAAAGAATTTCGTTACATAAAAAATATAAGTAAACCCTTGAATTAAGCGTAGACGGTGTGAACAAATTCAAAACCAGACAAACTCAAATTTGTATGCGGCTCAAATTTGATGTAACTCAAATAATGATGGGACTCAAATCTTAAACGGACTACGTCTGAGTAAACTCAAGTCATATCAGTATTCTGAGGCGATTTCGAGTCCCTCTTGTGTGTTCGCATTGCAATACGCGAGGATACGCGTTAATTTAATATTATAATAATTTCCTTACAATTGGGATTAAATGAGTACGAAAAGAATCTCAAATCATGTGGGTATGGAAATTAAGAACACGGACATATTACCCACAAATGATTTAAACGATAATCAGGATTCACATATAGAGGATATTCAAAAATAATGTAATGTGAAGTGTATCGAGCGATTCCTTGACGAGATCTGATCAACTTTTATCCAGACATCCCGTCAAAAATTGAGTCCCTCTTTAAAATGGGGTTGATAGTGCACCAAAATTTTTACATACTTTTGACAAGATTTAAATTGGAGTAATGAACGCTCGAGTTTTGAAAACAAAAGATCTTCTTTCAACTTAATCCTCAGTTGTTATCGGGCAACATTTTTGAAAGCACTTACGGCATTTTATTAAACATATCTCCCTGAAAATTGAAGGTTTTCAAACACAGGGGAAATGAAAAATTTCCCAAAGAAACATTTATTAGAATACTCCAACGAATCCACATTACTGTTCATGGAAATAAATGGGAAGAGAACAAATAATATCATAACAGTTTGTTCATTTACGACTGTTTTATTTCTCACAAAAGATAGAAAAGTCCAATCAAAAAAACAATTCAATAGCGTCAAACTACAAAAACATGCACTGAGTGTGGATATTGTGAAGCTAAGAAAATCCATAAAGAATGTATATTTGTCCACCAGTTGCTGTCTGAAGTAGGTGCTCAGCTTCTGCTTTTTTGTAAGTTTAGGAGCTTTTACCTTAAACTATCTAATATCACTTGCACTTTTAAAAATAAAAATTAACAAACCAGAGAAATGCGCTCGAATCCTTAAACCTAAAATTGAACAAATTAATGGGACATGGTTACACTCATGCAAAATGTCATAGAGACATTACTGTCCACCTGCCAGTTGCTCTAACAAAATTCTTAAACTGATAGCTAATTCCCAAAGGAAGTCATCGTTTCATGCATATTACTTAGTAATAGTTTCTTCCTTATCATGTAACGCTTGTAAAAATAACAATTTTTCCATCAGACTTTTTTTCTAATTTCACAGAACAGGGCAAACACAACCAGCAATGTACACAGAAATCCTGCCCGGAGATCAAAGTTTGGCACTCATCATACCGTCCTTAAAGAGCACTATGGCAGGAAGATATTTCTGTTCAGCATCATATGCCAGTTCACAGCTACTTGAAATAGGAGTAACTATAGAAACTTATGGTGAGTATCTTCTTTCGTGCTTTGAAGCTTGTCTCTGTTAATATCATGAACACACTATATAACGTGTTATAATTTTTAGTGGCAATCACATGGAATAATGCTCCAGAAAATCAATATCCCATCCTTGGTACAGACTACATAGTAAAATGTGAAGTAACGGCTAGTCCATCTCCAACCGTAGATTGGTTACGAAATGGTGACCAGGTAATTCGAAAAAAAAATATTAATAAGCACACGGGCTACAGGTGTTTTCTATTTTAGATTAAAAGTGGCGGGAGATATGTGTTGGAAACCACTGGACTACTTATACGAAACGTGCAAGAATCAGATGATGGGGTGTACACTTGTAGAGCAGCTGTGATACAGACTGGAGAATTAGTGGAGCGTAATATCCGTGTAGAAGTTTACATAAAGCCCGAAATTAAATCCCTTCCTAGCTCTGTAGAAGCTATCGAAGACCAACAGTTTTCAACATACTGCAATGCCACAGGAAAACCAGTTCCCGAGATAGTTTGGATTAAGGATAGAACTCAACAAAACGTTGCCATAGCCGACAGATTCTTGGTTAATCCGCAGACAGGACTACTTACCATAACTAAAGTCGAACAAGATGACTATGGAACTTACACTTGCAGAGCTAAAAATGATGCTGGTGTTGCTGAAGCCAAAACTAAATTGAACGTTTTAGTTAAGCCGAAAATTGAAGAATTATATAATGCTACAGGTGCAGTTAATAAGGAAATAGCGATAGCGTGTAAAGCGAAAGGACGTCCAGCTCCTGAAGTAACGTTCCGACGTTGGGGTTCTGAAGAGGAATTCACTCCAGGAGCTCAACGAGATGATGACAGAATTGTTCTAGAACAGTACGGTGACAATGAAAGGGGCGAATCATCAGGAACTCTTAGAATAACGAAAGCAATGCGAACAGATGATGGCCTCTACCAGTGTATAGCAAGAAATAAAGGGGACACAGCCTACAAAGTTGGTCATATAACAGTCGAATTTCCTCCTGATTTTACATATATGAGAAGCCTTCCCCCAGTCTATACTTGGGAAGAGAAAGCAGCCAACTTGAGTTGTTTGGCCGAAAGTATTCCTAATGCAACAATAGAGTGGCGGTTTAGGGGTCAATTCGTAAAAGACTTGCTTGATAAAAACTTAATTATTGAAGGTAAGGGTCCAAGGAGTAATCTTATAGTGAAACCTATCGATCGGATATATTACAACACATACAAATGTATTGCAACAAACGTACATGGAACGGATGAAGTGGACATTCAGCTCAGAGAGGGAAAAGTACCAACTTACGTTCAGTCAGCTACTCCAAGAGTAGTGACAGCGACTACAGTGACATTCGACATTTTGGGGCCGGCTGCTGAACCAGGTCTACCTATTATCGCGTATTCTGTAAGGTATAAAGAAGAAAGGAATCCAGATTGGGCCCGGGCACAAAAACGAGAATGGTCACCAGACAGTCCGTACATTGTCGAAGGGCTTAAACCGCAAACGTCTTACAATTTTGAATTTGCCGCTAGAAATCAAGTTGGCTTAGGACCGTGGGGCGCACATAAAGTACAGTCTACTCCAAAACGATCCGCTCCAGAAGAACCGAAGACACTACATTCTGTTATTCAAGACGATGAAGAAGAACCGATTGTAATGTCACCTTATTCGGATCATTTTGAATTAAGATGGAGTGTTCCTGTAGACAATGGTGAACCTATCGACTATTATCAAGTCAAATATTGTCCAGTAAGTTGTTTTTTTCGTGAGTTGTGTAAAGTTGAAAAATATTTAATGTTAATTTTCAGGGACTTAAAGTAAATGGCGAATGGAGTGAGCTGGGACACGAGTGTGTAATACGAGAAGTAATCGAAACGACAAGCTTCGAAATGTCACATCTCAATCCAAACACATACTATAGAATAGAACTACGCGCTCATAACGCTATTGGATTTTCGACACCATCAAGTTTAATGATGAAAACTGCACGAGGTGAGTCCGATACCTCTAATACAAATCTCGGAACTTTATTGTATACATCTGGTTTTGCTTCGGCTGCTAATCAGATGATTTTGCCAAAATCACACTACCTCAGCTATTTTTCGCTACTTAATTTGTTTAGTGTCGTTACTGCAGTAGTTTTTTCGGCGTGCTATATTCATTTATCGTTTGCATATCATCAAAACTAATATGTATACAAGGACAAAAATATATTGCTTAAAGTCTTTTTGCATTTCGTATCCGTTTTTGTGAAATTACGTTCAAGACAGATGCTTGTTTAGTGTCAAAATTTTGTTTACTTTTCTTTTTTCTGTCTTTGTTTGAATGTCTGTGAATATATTATAAGTTAACGAAAAAAAAATATATTATCTTTACGGGAAATTTAGGAATATTTCACGCTGTTGAAAAGTGAATAGTTATGAGTGAATTTGAAAATGATCTTTTAGCAAATTTAAGGCCTTATATATTACAAAAAAATATATAAATTATTTTAATACAACCACGGAACTTAGTTCTGTTTAAATTAAAGTCTTAGGTATATAAGCACGCCACTTTTTGATATTTACTGTACCTGACCTAAAATGACTACAACTGCACTATTTTTGTAAATCTTTCGAAAATAATGACCAAGCAGAGAGAGAACTTCCAGTAAGCAAACTGGTGACAAAATTCTTTCGATTCAGCTGCTGCTCATTAATAAAATAACCTGAGCAGGTTATACTATACGTAATAGCCTTGCACTGGTACCACTACATAGATTTAATTGTCAATTTACTACCATCAGTTACACGATTAATAATTTATCTTTAGTTCTCTAGAATACGCAAAGTAGATTAGCGAGAATGATGATCTTCCAGGTTGCAGAGTGTATTCATGATTACAGATCATCTCAGCGCAATGTTTCTTAATTCCTAATATCTTTCGCATTTTTTAAAAATGATATTCTTTCGTAAATACTATTAATTTAACAATCCAGTTTAGTAAAGATACCTAGTTCAAGTTCTCCAAGTGCCACACTTGATTTATGCTTTTCTTTAAAACTGCTCCTAGGCCTGAATGAAATATTTTGTAAATGAAAATTTTCTTAAACGTATATTTCCTTGCAATGCGTAGTTAGTTTGTTAATCATCTACGACTATCAGTGTTTTCCAAGAGATTTCCCGATGCAAAACTAGCTAGACAGGCACTTACTTTTACTGATATGTAGTGGTCGTCTCACTGTTGTCATTGTAATGACTTAGTACAATGTAAAATCCTTTACCCTATTAGGTTAAAAAAGAGCCTCTTCCTCGAATTCAAAATTGATACCAGTGACTTGTGTTCCACAGTTAACATTAACATTTCCCTACATTCGAAGAAGTGATTTACTCTTCAGAACATCAGTGTGGATGCCTTATCGATTTTACTGTCGCTTTTGATATCGTTCTGAATACAAATTCAAATTTTGAGAAATCTTTTCTTAATAATCACGTATTCAACAAATGAAAACATTGCCTGAATACATCTCCCAAATATTTTATTTCATCCAAATTCACCTTCTTTGAATAGTAAGACAAGTTACATTCCTACAAACTCTTTAAATGCACATACCACGCATATTAAGTCCCTTTTATCTCTCAGTTCTCTTGAAAAATGCAAATTGAATATTTAATAAAAAGGTAAAAGCAAGAATCTCATTTATTCATAACTACTTTTTTAACAGCGTTTTTCCGTAAATGATTGTGTCAATATTCAATAATTTCGCACATCAGAGATTTAAACATTAATCTCGTATGTAAATCGCGTAATCCGCGTGCCAGTGTACAATGCCGAGACAAAATTTCATCTATAAATTCATTTAAAATGAAAACGTAAAAAAAAATAAATAAATAAATTACCGAAGTACAAAGTTTTCAAGCTTTTAATGTGAATTTACTTTAATAATTAGCGGGTGAAAATTACTTTCGATAAGCAACTAATAAATGAGACGACCAGTGAACACTATAGCAATGTCACAAGTAGCAATTTTTTTATTGTTAATAAGTGGTAAATCTTTATAGAGCATCAATAATGCAGCATAATTACAGCGTGTGTAACGCGCCTTTATAAATATTGTCCACTAGGAGACATTAAATATAAATATGCCTGGCATTTTAATCTTCGCCTTTTTATGAATTATAGAAAAATGCCAGGTATTCTGCAAATGTAATTCATATTTTAAAGTAAATAAAACATTTTATATCATTCAAAACAATTTCATTGAATTTTTAATTAAGTAAATTTAGAAAATTCGTTTTTAAGGTTCGATTAAATGAAATAGACTTAGCAACCCAATTCCGATTAAATTTTATTTGATATTTAGTAGGAGATCAAAATTAGTAAGACTCCATTTGTGTGTGTATGTCTTCTCGTAGTATTTTTAATGTAATGTTAAGAGTATGCTTAATTTTTAGAATGGTTTTTTCTAGTTAACTTTTGTGTCTAATTTTCTTTCTTATGCGTTTTTAGCAGTAGCAGCTATGACACTTAGCACATTTGTTTTTGTTAATTTTAATAATAAATTTTACCGTAATAATAATATTTTTATAGAAAATCATATTTTTGTTTTATCTAATGCACCTCCGATGTCACCCGTATACTTTTTATTTATATTTTTTTTTTTAACAGAGAAGTAAAATTTCAATTCTGTGATAGTTTATCTGTTGTTGTGAACAGATGACTATAAAAATGTATAAAATTATTTCGATTATAATTAATGAAGATTTCATTATATTCTATACATTTTACATACCATATTTCCCAAGATTAATGTTATAACCATCCAAAAATCATAGTATAGGAAATAAAATGCAATTGAGCTGACACTGCTTTAGTAATAAAGTTCTTAGCAATAAAACTATTTAGTTCATACAATCACAAGTGCAGTTTCCACCCGTACTCTTTTTAGTAGTATTTTACTCCAATATTTGGAAAATAACTACTTGCTAAAGAACTACTACTACTTCGAAAAGTACTCTATTATCTGATAAACTCCTAAGCCAACTTTTACCCAGTTTTCTATGGTCAATGCCAGGCCCCCTAAATGAATCCTCATCGTGTTTTTCAGCAGAGGCTGCTAAAAGGAACTGGGGCCGTCTCATGTAGCTCGAAAACGATGGTCAAACGTTCGAGTTACTATATAAATTCTATAACAATTCGATCGTTCGACAATCGTTTTCGAGCTACATGAACCGGCCCCTGGTCTACTAAAAAAGTTCGAAACTTGCACCCTGTGTAGGATTCAAATCCACGCCCACAGAAGAAAAAATCTGCAGACGTGCCTCAGGCTTTGTTGCCATCGGCACAGCCTGGCTCTCTCCTTATTCACCGCATCTCTGCTCTGTTTCCCGAAGATGAGAATAGGGTCAATCATAAGCCTCAGGTACTTGTTTGTTGATTTCGTTAGTAAGCCCTGCTAACTTTTGCCTTCAGATAGAACCTTGCATTCAAAAGTATAATTAATTTATATTTACAGTTTTGCCGCCTAATTACTTCTTTACAAATTTGCAACACAAATAATGCTCTATATAAATACTGAAAATATACACACAAGCATACTTGTAACTATACGACTAACATAACTATCACAGAATTGAAACCAACAACATGTCTCCTTGTCCTTTCACATACCTATTTAACCCAAATCAAAGAGAAGTACATATTTCCCTTTTTTTATTAATTGTATTTTTTGTAGTGTCATTTATAGCGTACTTATAATTTCTAGGAACAATTTTTGATATATAATTTTTGTGGACATTAATTACATAATAAACTTACATTACTAGTGATAGTCCAAGGTAATATCATGTCTCAGCATTTTTGCATCTTAATTGTACTAAGAAGTTTCTTGCTCATAGATATCTTAGTGTAAGTTTTTTTTAATAAACTTTATTAAGTTTACTAGAATTTCACAAAGCTTTGGTATACCAACAATCAGGAAATAATAAATTTACCTTAACGCGGACTTAAGAGTTCAATTGGAATGAGATCACTATCTCTTTCGGGGCAATCTAATTTATGTGAATTTAAGTGTGTGTGGTTTTTATTAACATTTCGAACAGAAATTGTAAAGAAAATGGACGAAAAAAGTGATAACCAAGTGTATTGAGTAATTGCACTCTTCTAGAGTTTAAAACAAAAGCATACTCGATTTAATAACAATATTGTGTCGGGTTTCAACATACTCGATTCGATAGCAAGTATTATGAAGGAGGCGCAAGATCGTCATCATATACAGGAATCTGTTTAAATTATTTTTCCTTCACATGAAATATAATATCTTCTAATTTTTAGCTTCACCATGAAAAAGTTGCATTAGATATAGATATTACAATACGTAGCTATAGTAATAGAAAAGTAGCAAAATTTCCATTTCCAATTTACATAAGAATTCAGCTCACATTATAGTAGCTAACTATAATTGATTTATTTAACCTTACCAATAATTGTTTTAATCCTTTATACGATAATAGGCGAAAGACCATAAAGTTTTCTTCTCCAATCCAATCTTCTTCTTTTCTTTTCTGCCTTACATCCGATTTTCTAATTTCAAGTACTGGATTAACTCTCAACTCCCACATCTGCAAGATGCTATTTCTTATGATGCAGTCAAAGCTCTGATAACATACCATGATGCAAGTAAATTAGAAGGAATGGTAAAAAAAGAAGTTAATATTCCCGAATAATAACGAAAAAGTAAAATAAGATGTTTTATTGCACATCGACACTTTTCTCTTTAAAAAGGAATCACAGGATTTCACAATTCGCCCAAATCTGGTTGCAGAGATGAGCAGATGAGCGATGTAGGATCATTTTTAGCTTGAGTTCCCAAGTTTTACCAAAGAGCCTTTGGCAGTATCATAAGGCTGATATGGCTTTATGTCTCTTTTGAGTTCAGAGTTCTGAGTGAGACGCTGGTCTAAAGTTAGACCTAAATGTTTGGTCTCAGTTGACAACTGAGTGATGGTCCTCTTTCGTGTTGTAGCTATGAGAGAGAGCTTCTTTCACCTTTTAAAAGGGACCAAGACTGTTTTCTCTGGGTTGACATACTGTGGCTAGAGCACTTTACATTTTATCAAAGATATGATGATCCTGCTTGCCATTTACTACAATAACAATGTCATCTGCGTACCTCTGTACCTCGTAGCCGGAATCAGATAATTTCTTAAGAAGATCATCGTCGACCAATGACCACAACAAAGAAGCCTCTTGTGGCTCTTATGATGGCTTAAGCGCCTCTAAGCTTCGCTGTGATATTCGGGCTTGAGAGCATGGCTCTGATTCACAGGATCGTTGGGGATCCCGTTCTATGACCTCAAAGTAGTTGTTGAGATCGGAAGAG
>QYTT01094568.1:44130-56046 GCA_006980735.1 Dasypogon diadema
CTTCTTATCCGTCAATGCATTAAATTTATATGAATTTGCTATATATTTAACCGGTATCAAAAATTAGTTAAATAAATACATCAAATTTCTGTCAGAATTAGTGATCTATTTGTTATTAATACTGTCTAAAAAATTTTAGAAATATTTCTCTTTTTACTTATTTATTACGTTCCCTAAAAGTGTCTCAAATGTCTTCCAAATTTTATAAAATAATTTGTAAAATAAAAGTAAAAATTATGCAAATATTAGGAGGAATTTACACTCATATGCTCAATTATAAGATGAATTTTAAGTCTAATATTTTGTATTACACGATCACACTACTTTTTATAGTTTGCCTGTAGCTACAACCACTTCACTGAAAATGCCTAAGAGATCAAGATCAAATTGATACTATTGAGATGGTAGAGAAATAATTACTGATATGCATTATAATGCATATTATTCACCCCCCCCCAAATTAATTGCTCTATAATACTCTCAAGATACGTGAATAGCAAGGAGTTTATTGCAATATTACACATTTTTTTTTACATTTTAATATATAATAATATATTTATTAGCAAATGCTAACTCATAACATGATATGAAAGAAATTTGAGGATCTTTACTGTCGGTAGATACCTCTTTTCCTTTATTATGAATACCTTCTAATGAAATTCCCTTCTGCCTTTTAATTTTACAATATTTATTTTCAGAAAACTTTCATGAAAAATAACTTTTTTAGACAACTAGATTCTTTTGATTTCAGTAAAACAAAAAAAGTTGTTTCTTTTATTAATAAGTTAATACTACAGTCTATTTATAAAAGAAACTAGCACTATTTTGTATCTAAAATAGAACTAACACGCAAAATACTTTTTCCATAAATTAAACGAAAAAATCTTCATAGTATGGCAATAGTTTAAAAATTTATCTTAAATAGATATTTCCATGATGCCTAGTCAAAAGTCTTATAAATCATTTGAAATATAATCACACATTGAGGATATATTTACTATCATTTATAAATCTTCCATTTATTTTAAAGAAAACTATGTTTACAGAACAAGTGCTTGTTTTTTTTCTAAATCGTTAAAATTCAACTTGTTGTGATCGTGTAAAACAAATTTTAGAACAAAGCCATATCGCTGAAAAATTCTTATATTTATAAGTAATAAAAACATAAATAAATGTATTAAACATCTACGATGATAACGGTAAGTATATAGAAAATAAAGTAGCTAAGTATAAACAACACGAATTCAAACTGACTGCTTTTTTAAGTAAAACTAAAAGTTTTCAAGAGGATGTAAATATTTATAAATAATAATAGGAAATTGTCTAAATTTTAAAGATGGAAAATGTTTAAATTAAAGATTGGAGTAAGAAAACATGATTTTTTTTTATTTTAACCTAAACGTTTAACTAAACCTTATAGTCTGATTCTGCAAATATTTTCCGGTAACAAATAATTCTCATGAAAATAATACTAATATCATGCAACAGACTTCCCAATCGTTTGAAAATTTAAAAAAAAAAACAACCATTATTAAACCATGATTTAAAAAAGATAAAAACGATAAACTGGAACATTTCGAAAACCCACAGGTTTCTTTTTGTTATCTCCCCAACAAATTATTATTAATAATTCTATCACTCCTCTTCGTTGAGCTGAGTTTGGCATTGTCTATCATTTTAATATACTTCCTACATCAAGACTATTTATAGTAAAGTTTAATTTTATGCTAAAAAAAACATTCTTACATGAGAAATGTTATTGGAAGTCATGACTGGTAGAAGTATCATACTTATCGCACGTTTGAGATGATTTGCATTCATAAAACGTACGATTAAGTTTGTTCAATATATTTCGGTTTACAAAATGTAATAAGAAAGTGAGTTCATTTGTATAGTATTCGCTCTTTTAGCAATTATCAAGTAAAGAACTACCTTCTCTTTCATTTCCTATAAGCACTTTTGCTTGAGAAATAAAAAAAAGAAACTAGAGTTTGAAAATGTTCCTTATAAACCGGTGATCGTAAATTCATAAATTTTTCATTCGATTTTGTGGTTTTTTATGTATCTCATGAATTTACGAAAAATTTTCCAAATCTCCTGAATTTTATACATAAAAAAGAATCGATTTTTTCCTTTTCTGTAATCTTAGAATTTCTTTCTTCTCAGTCAATTCGAGTTGACCCGACAAGTTCATTACTTAGTATCCAATTGGTTAATTCGTTAATTAAAAAATGTTGCATAAACACATTGAGCCTTGGACTGTAAAAGTTACTTCTGCCACTATTGCTCCATTTTAATCTTTTCAGATAAATAATATACATATATATAGATATACCAAATATATACAGGGTGAATTACGAATATGTGACAATCAGCCGACTACGCATAGGTCTCATTGAGACAACCAAAAAATTATATCCCAAGGAGTGAAGAGTTACAGTCATTTTAAATTTTTTGGCTTGCATTTTACTTAATACCTTGTAATTTCTAAATAAGGCATCCTATGATCACGAGTCCCTTTTTTGTTAACTAGTCAATCTCATATATTTTCTAAAGAGCGACCCCTCTACTCCTTTTACCCTTCCGGAGACCTGAATATTTAAAATCCGAATTTTGGTTTTTCCATCGCCTGTTTCACAAAAACAATGGATTTTTTTTCAAACGGCCATTAACTCCCTCTTTTCTCATCGACACAACCCTATACTGTCGCCACTCTTTCTAAAGGATCTAAAGGATCTAAAGGATCAAACATGTTCCATTTCTGCCAGAAATTGTTTTTCTTTACATTTTTATCATTTGAAATTTCCTCAGGTAGAGAATTTCCAAATTAAATTAAATGGATTATCCGAATTTCTTTCCAAATGGAGACGGGCTCTCATAACCACAACAACATAACCATATGAAGAAGTATTATATCTTTCTAGTTTATTCGGGATGTGCATATTTTGGATAGAAGTATACCTAAAATAGAGAAAACGATTAATTTCACATAATACTTTCATTTAAATAAAAAATAATTCCTCTTAATTCTCAATTTTGAAAAAAAAAATACGCCTTTGGTCCTTTTGATTTGAAAATTCTGTGGTAACGAGGAACAACCGTTCAAATTTAGTTTTAAAACCAACAAAAGTAAACCTTAACATCTAAGTGGATATTGCGTTCCACAAAATTTAACTCTAGCTGTTATTGCTCTGCACCATAGAATAGGTTTCTTTGGGATGAAAAGTGTTCCATTTGACTTGAAAATTGTTCTTTCGGAGATACAAGTTGATTTGGATAACTTTAAAAATATGAGTTAAGTTGGAAAATTATTTTTTTTCATGTTTTTTTTTAACTGAAATGTTTATAGTGGCTTCTTGGGCAACGAGAAAAATGTTCATACACCAATAAATTTGGATATTACTCTTTATATGCAGATCTTTTTATGTACAGATCCTCGTGCAATTTTGTAGGTCTGGAAGCAATTTTGCAGGTCTAATATAACATTGAATATATTTTTAATTTTAGTTTTTATTAAACGACTTAGCAAATTGCATGAATTTTCATGAAAATTTCGAACTGATCTCATGAGTTTTGTTTTTCAACGTCCACAATAACTGCTTCAAACACAAGTCTTAAATCATAAGCAGGAGTATCATCTGTTACTTCTTTTCATCTTTCATTAGAAAGAAAAGAAGATTAGCGAACAATGTTAGCTCTGATAAAAATGGCAAATTACCGATCCCTAGTTCTAAAGAATCCAATGATTCTTCTGCTTGTGATTTAAGACCAATATTTAGAAAGGCACCAGGGTATATCACATGGATAGATAGGTAATTAATACGTAAGTCGGGCGATATTTTTTTGAATTGCATAAAAAGCAAAGCTTAAAACCATAAAAAAATTCTCTCATCAATATTGCGTCGATCTGAATATATTAAAAATATTCCTTCAGGGTCACACATAAATCTTCATCCTTCATAGGACATATAGATCCTTGGAGCTGCTAATTTATTCGCTAATATTGGACAACCTCAATCCTTATTTAGTTCTTACGCTTACTTGTAAAAAATGGCTAAATTTTCGTCAGCAGTTTTGGATCATGAATCTTCGATAACTGTCGATCCCTTTTCATTCCTTTGCCTTGACTTCATATCCACACCTGAAATCAAGTGTAAGATATTTTACTGACTTAACATAAGATTTACATTTTAATTGCTCAGAAGTATGGATATATTTTTGAATTAGACAGATTAGGCATAACTTTAAAAATTTAGACCATTAATATACAGTGATTGGTCTAAACTAGTTTATTGTACCAATTGTTTGCCGTAATTTGAGAACACAAATCTGTATATAATAATGAACTAAACAGAGTAGAAAAGTTAATTTAAATTAATGCAGAATTCAATCTTGAACAAATCACACTAACTTTAAATTTTACTTCAAAATTAAATGAACATTCTGTGAAAATTTAAGACTGTTAACACGTCTCCTTAATATTTTTTGCGAAATTCGTAGATAGTCGAGTATTTTCAAAATTTAATTTCAGGCTATTCTAGAATAATTTCCACAGTTTTTGTCCAATATAACACAACGTTTTTTATTGTAGAAATATTTTTAGAAGGATTTTTCCTAATAT
The DNA here is from genome assembly GCA_006980735.1 of Dasypogon diadema. Classification (NCBI taxonomy): domain Eukaryota; kingdom Metazoa; phylum Arthropoda; class Insecta; order Diptera; family Asilidae; genus Dasypogon; species Dasypogon diadema. The sequence continues at coordinate 48,752 of QYTT01094568.1, forward strand.
CAATAACAACCGACAAATTTGAACTATGAAATATAAACATACATTAGTAAAGACTTATAAACGCACATTTTATTGGAATAATGTTATAATGCCTACTATAATCTAAACATTAAGTTTTTTATAAAATTTGTTTTGGAAAAAATTTTGTTCTATAAATATTTATAAGTATGAATAAGTAAAAAAAGTTGTTTTTACTGTTTTTATTATTCAAAATTTAACAAAAAAAGAAATATTGCTAATACAATTAAATTTTCGCATTAACTTAAATTTAATATTAGAATAAATAGAGTGAATAAAACGTAAACAGAATGGCAACAACAATCTGTGGATTCCTGTAGGAAAATACGGTCTTTAAAAGGTAAATAATAATAAATCGTAAATTTTTTCCCAATAGAAAAATCACGTTTACATTGTTTTGTTGCGTTACTAGATTTAATTCACAAAATTCATTATTGGTTTGATTCCCATTGCTTTATATCTAAGCCATTCCAGAAACAAAACGAACTTTACACTTAATAGTTGCCGATATTAATCTCTTTTCATAATCGTTGTGTATATATATATATATAGCATAGATACAATACATTCGTTTAGAAATTATAGGTACCTATAAAATTAACATCAAAATTGTACATAGATTTATCTTGTTTACTTTTCCCCATAATTTTGTAATACCACTCATTTCCTTAATTTTTGTTCTTTTTTTTTTGAAAGAAATGTATTTTAGACATAATAATTTTATTTTTCATGCTTTCTGCCACTTTGTAATTTGATCATAAGCTTCTGTGCTGCAATATGATATCTGGAAAGGATAAAGCTTTTTGCCTCTTAAAAAGTGGCATTCAGCGCTTAATCTCTGTTAATTTCAATAATCATAGTTTTCCTCATTTCGGAACCATACAGCTGATTGGGGAAAATACATTGAATACGTGTACATACAGAAATTTTTTGTTTTTTTTGTTTTTTCTTTAGATTTTGTTACTAAAATTGCATGATTGGACCTTGCTTCTTCAGTTCTTTATCCTTAGTTTCTTGCACTGAGTTTTACCAATACTAACATGATGTACTACACACACAAAAATTTCAAAAATAATTTATTAAAATGGTGAAAAAAGTGAGATTTGGTTTGTTTTCATTTCTCACGTTTTTCACTTTTGTTTATAAATAGTCATTCATAGTGTAAAAATTGCATTTTTAGAGTTTAAAAATTTCTACTTCTAAAAATTTCATTAACAATAAATCTCTTTGCTATTATTATCCTTCCTTCTGTAGGAGTTGATGTTGTTCTAAAAGTGGAAAAGACAATGCTTTCTTCAGCAGCGATAATTGGAATAGCAATTGGAGGTGTTCTAATTCTACTATTAGTTGTTGATTTCGTTTGCTGTGTGACCTTAAGAATGGGCGTATTGGCGTCCATGTGTCGGAAAGCAAAACGATCTCCTTCCGATATTGACGAAGAAACAAAGTTGGGCAGGTGAGACAAAATTTTTATACATTTTTATTTGTACATTTGATGTATAATAGTCATATAATTTGTACAGCAGTGATCATAAACCATGTGTGAAATTAAAACGTAGAAGACATGTGATTATTGGTAATTTTTTGAGAATTTTTGTATTGTGTTTTTAGTCAACATCTAAAAAACTTTCAGCAAGCAGCTAGAAAATCCTGTTAACCGCCTTAATAATAATCTCCAATAAATATATATGACCCTGTGGAGTGTCCTCTTTTAGTTTTACCTTAAACACAGGATAATAATAATTTCTTATCTCTTTAAATTGTAAATTTGGTTGTAGTTAGATATTGTGATAGCTTATTCATAAATCCATAAATTTGACCACAGATATCAGTAACTCTTAAACTGAAAGAATAATAAACTCTGCAAGTTTCTTTATAAGAATCTACCAATCTGTTCTTACCATTTTGCCACTAGGAGGCAATAGCAGCAAAAATGGGGCTGATCCAGTGTCCTAGGTCATTTTTCTTATACGCTAAATAGTCTTTTTATTGTTACTTGGCAATGTAATAGCACCAGAAGTGCTCCATAGCTTTCTTTTGATAATGCCTCATCCGCTCTTATTTGAGTAGTGTGTTAGTTTTCTTTCGATGATTTCGATCTATTTTCTTTCCATAAAATCTAAAAAATTGGCCAGCGTACACTTTGTAGTTAGCCCACAGTTGCATGAGAGCGATTTTGATTTGAATTCCGCTTGATTCTCCACATATACGTTGATCGAGATAACCATTAGAAATTAGCAAAGAGTTTCGGCGGCCTTACAGGTGTCTATCCGATATTTGAATAAGCGCAGCATCATCATCACAACTGCTGATTATGGAGGCCTTCAAAGGTTCATGAAGGAATCGTAGATTGTGCGATTTTGCGCACATTTCTTCTACCAATTAATAACATAACAACACATATAAGTCTCCCTTCAGGCCGTCAAAACGTCTTATCACGCCATTGCTAATTCCGTGGTTCCTTTCACGTAAATAGAAATGGAAGTGTGGGTCCTAACAGAGCATCAGAAGAGAGCATTAGAACTGCACGAATGGAGAGTTCTACTTTGTATTTATGGCAGAGTTGAAAATAGTACTCATAAATCTCCAAGGCTTCTAATATAATTAACTTCATAAGATCTGGAAGGTTTAGATGGTTTAGTCACGTTTTTAGAACGAATAACCGCAGGAACTAAAATTGTCCCGAAGGGAAACCTCGTTGAAAACTAGCTTTAAAGCTTTGCTTAACTTAATTGAAAATGAGAATGAAAAACATAAGATTCTTCCTAAATACTGTAACCAAACCTATAAACTAATACCGATTTCAAACCAGAACTTGTTGTGTCATGTCTTTTAAAGTAGATATTCTGCGGTTTCTAGAAAAAACTCAATTAATGGTAGATGGGATGTCAACAAATACCTCCCTCTTACTTTTTCTAATACATAGTGAATTTTATAGTATACTTATACCAAGAGAAATTACACATTTCACCAAAAAGTTTAACACTGAAATATAATTATCAGCGTTTTGATTTCTGAGTGCAACTGTTGACTAAAGAGCATAAAAATTGGAATTTTTTGTTTACTCAGTAGCCATTAGGAAATAAGGTGATAAGTTACTTCACATGCTACATGTAATAGGAAATTAACACTTAGATCTAGTCCAAAATAGTACAGCATAAAAGTAAATTCAAGAACAAAGAAAGCTTTTAATTTGTAAGATTTTTACAGAAAGTACACCTATTTATTTTCACTGCTGTACATGATGTGTTAAAATTATATATACTGTAAACCTGCACCAATTCTTATCTATAACAAAATAATAAAATTCTAAAAAGTACACTTGTCGCCAAAGCTATTTTATTTTCAAGTACTTTATATCGATATTTTGGAAGTATAATGCAAGATCGTACTCAGCTTCTTACCCACCCGCTTGATGTATCCCTTATAAAACGGTTAAAACAGTCATTATTGACAGTCCTGCTGTATTGTATTGTATTATGTGATCGCGTGTTATCGTGAACCACAATAAAATGATGTTTTCATCTAAACAGACGTTCTCTGTATGTCAACATTCACATAATAATAATATTCATTGTCGATAATTATTAGAATCCTACATCTGAATACCGCTTACCACATCATTGCGACTGGGTTTGTTGATCGATCTATTTTTTTAATTTTTTACATAAGCTTTTTACCTGAAGTTTATTTTGTTTTGTAGGTATTAAAAATAAATTTCTATACACATAAACATAGTACAATAGATTTATACACATAGCAGGACAAGTACAATTTTGTGATCCATGATCGATAACGTCATAGTAGTTATCCTTTTCTCGTCCAAAAGTCAGGTCAGTTTAATACATTCATTCCTGGTTTCGAATGTTACTGGCGTGCACAGACAGCAGGCTAAAGATTATAATCCATAAATCCATAGTGTGTTGCCTCGATATTTCGTTCGGATGCGTTTATTGATCAGTTCAGTCGCAATACGTAAAAGTCTATATGTAATGCTAGATGATGAATAATACGGTATAGCGTTGATATTGCCGACATTGCAAAAACTTCTTTGTACGGACAAGCATTTAATATAATGCATTGTACTTTATTTTGTCATTCTATACGATATGACTATGGAAAATGCTACAATACTGTGTAGTTTTCTTTACATGAAAGATCGTTTCTACGAATTGTTTAACATTAAGGTTCCTTTCATATATCTCTCTTTGCCTATGATGCACATAGGACGGCTTAGACGAAGGCAAATTTTTGGGTTGGAGAAGATTGGCATTTTTTAACCTGACAAATGTTACAAGTAAGCCAATTTTTAGCATGAAATTTTGCTATACAAATGCACATTTATTTATTTGTGTAAGCAACGGTATACAAATACAGCCGTGCCCGATCTTACCACACTCACTATAAATCGAATTGATGTAAAAGATATAACACAAGGATTAAGAGCTTTTTTCCATTTATAGATATGATAAGAATTGGTGCAAAATTAATTTAACTGGATTAAATGCTTTTTGTAATTAATACTATTATCATCATATATTTATTGCCATTAAATTTAATATATTTTGTGTATAACGTTATAATAATTTTATAAAAAAACAAAAACAAACTGACAATGCAGTCTTTACGGCTGGCGTTTTCCACTACCTTATTGCAGTGGTCAACTAGTTAAGGAACCGCCACCATCTCCATTACCATTACCGCCACCTGTCAGACTTACCGGATCACCAATGGCGTCACCTTTGTAAGAAGAATTTTCTTTGAAATCCCCAGTTTTTTTTAATAATATTTCTTCCCCCTTTCATGATTTTACATATATATATTTTGCATGCTGTTCCTAGACCCTTTGCATGCTTTGTTAATTTTGTAAATAATTTAGATGTTTTTATGTATTGCTTGAGGAATGTTCTTGCGTATGAAATAGGATAAAACATGTAAACATGTGTCTCTATTAAATGCCTCCTCAAAAACTATCAAAAGGATATCTCTGTTATATAACTTTTATTTTAAACTTTGTTTCTTTCGAAATACAACGACAGAAATAAGTCTTTATTATATAATAAACAAATGATGGTCCCCACAGACGAAAATCCACTAATTCTACGAATTTTTATGACTTCCTTCCCTCAATAGTGCCCTACTCAATAGCAAGAAAACAACTTACGTATTTAACAAACTGCGCAAATCACCGAACAAAGGTTTGAAGACAGAAAGGAAGCACCGAATATGCGTTTGTTTTCAAATCACTGCAACAAGTGAAATTGGCCACCTTTATAAGTTAGCTACTCGTGTAAGTTTACCGGTGTCCTATAACATTATTCTACGTTATGAATATTGATCCCCTTTATAAGTTATTCACTTACAACTTGCATCTCTTTTCTGCCAACATCAATCTGAATGCATTTAGATTTTCGCCAAAGTTTGGCAGGGGTAATTAAAAGTCTCTATGGAGCTTCGTTTGACGCTAATTCATCATCAGAGGCAAGTACTGTCTCCTATTCCATTTTGCCATTTGTCAGACATGTTCTATAAAATGGGGGAGATGCTCCTTCCAAAATTTCACCACCAATTCGTAAAATGTACGGTCCAACTACAATCCGTCAGCAATAGTATCTTGATTAGTGATAAAAGTTTTCCTAAAAACCCATTATACTTAATTACATAGGTTTATGGCCCGTTTTCCTTTTTCCACTCCTTGAAAGTGGACACTCCTTTTTTAAGGTATTGCCCAGCACTGGCGATAACTTTCTGAAATATGTATTTCCAAATGAGAATGACCAACACGGTGAAGGCACTGTCTGTACACCAGTTACTACGAGTGGCCTAGGACTTGAGGGCTGAGGGCATATTGTAGATAGTATTTTACCACCAGGACGCTTTTTTCTCTCAATTCTGAATCAGCTTGCTTATGGAATACAAAAAGGAGCTGGAAAGAATGCCTTTTTCTTCCACATTCATTTTCTGTACCTCCAAGACTGGTTCTAGGATGGGGTCAGCCTACAAGATTCAGGCCTAGAACAGCCTCAGATCAGAGTTTTAATTTAATTGGAAATCTATAGACTGTAAATTTATTTTTCTTGTGCTGCTCTGATTTAATCTTGATTAACCTAGACCTACATGCGATGGTTAGAGTTTTCTAAAGATGGAGATGTATCTACATAAAATAACCATCAACAAGTCAATTAGCGTCGATGAACTACTTTTTCTCCATAGTTTCGTCGTCTTAATACTAGAACTACCGAGATGCTTAAAACAAGGATGGAAATAATACGCTGAATAATGCAACTGAAAGAGAGGCTACCGGTCATTTTGGCTTCGTGGTTCTAGTGTTAAAGTATGGTCAACCGTCTAGTTTGCTTCATCTTCTACTTGGCTAAGTGGGCGGTTCACCTCAATTAGTTAGAACGAGACAGGGGGAAGAAAAGCAGCTTACGTTATGAATCACCGAGATGCTTTCGAAAAGCACCTAAATCAACTGTCAAAGATCCATTTGACGTATCCAAAGATCTATATATTCGCGAACTTGTAGTAAAGTCAATAGTTCATTTTTTGCATGGCTAAATCGACGGTTTACCTTCACTACATAGGAGCGGGAGAGGGAAGTCAAAAGCAGCGTGACATCATGAATCACCGGATTTCACCCAAAATGCGTCTTTCTTCAACAAATTGAGGAAGTAAGGGACTATAATGGCACAGTTTAGATAATTGAGAAAAATCAGTCCTCGAAAACCATATAGTAAGTACAAAATAAAGATCACAACTGCTGATAATGGTTTTCTGCTCAGATTTTTTTCTCTTAATATCTAGTGCCTCCTATTAGAAGCTTTCATAAGTTATCAAAAACGTAAGCCATAAAAGGCAATGGACACCAGGATAACTCTATTTCATCTCGCCCTAAAACGGAAAACATGGAAAAGGAATGCTTTTTATATCTTTGGCAATGAAATGATAATATCAGTAATCTAAAGCACCGATGCAATGTTTCTTGATTCCTTTTCGGTAGTACTTATTCACTCCAGTTGTGAATTCTTCCTAATAAAATATTTGGGACATACTCCTATCATCTGAGTTTACACTTTTGCCTGGTTATGATCCTTAGACTTTCAATGGGTCTATATACGTATATCGGTGCCTGCCAGAGCTACGCTTATATCATAAGTTCCCACTTTACTAGATTCACAATTTATGCAGTAGTATAAGGTAACTTCGAAAAGAGGGTATACCCAGAACCTACAGACAAAAAACACTACGAATTTTTTTCTTTTGCATTTATAGGC
>QYTT01094569.1:16405-46788 GCA_006980735.1 Dasypogon diadema
ATTAAATTACTAAATAAAGTGGCATGTGAATATTTTCAAGTGTTTAGAAAGAATAATTTTGCGGGATTGCAGTCAATTGCATGCGTAAGTAGAGAAATTTGTTTTGTTGGGGACGTGACAAGTTTTGATTCTTTGTTTTGGAAAATTTTAAAGAAAATATTCAAATAGATAAAACTGGGATCATATTTGTGTCTCAGACACATGTCAATTAGTTTGTTTTTCTATTTGTAATACAATATAGGACATGAAATCTAAATTTAATTAATTTTCAGTCTGTTTGTGAACAAGTGCACGCCATGTCTCCAATTATTTTCTAAGTGGCCCTTTAATGCAGAATTCTGCCTTTTACGTGATTTGTAGGTACAGTAAAATGACTGCATCTAATTCTAAAAATCATTGTTTGCAATATTTCCATATTAATTGTTTTTAAAATTTAGCTAAATACAGAAATTCAAAGAAAATTTGCATTCTTGTGAGGGTTTACTTAATATATTGAATTCGTGCCTCTTATAATTCTAGATTGAAATCACAGTCTTTCGTATATAAAATGCTAATTTTCAAAATTTCAATAGGTTTTCTAAGCCTGGAGTATTCCTCCTTGAACAAGTACAGTGGGGAAAGTATTGGTTTTTACTATAAAGTATGATTGCCTCTTAAGGGTTTATGGAAAAATTGCGGATTTTTTGTAGTATATTTTGTTTTTCTAATAATATATTTTGTATTTGAAATCTGATGAATCCAAGTTGCCCTACTACTGCAGACAGTCACAATGAAAGTTGTTCACCTCAAGGACGTAAATATGCAATTAAAAAGGTCATCGTAGTTGATTTTCAAGAAATTAACTTCTAAATTGATTTTACTACTTCTGTTGTACATCCTTTAAGACGAAATATTTTATAAATTAGTTATAGACAACAACTAAAGCTGAGAATGGGCCTTTTCTTGTTTTTTTTCTCCAAACATCTCCCGTATGAGCTCATTCACCGTCAACAGCTGCAGCAGGGGATAGCGGATAGAACCCTTCTTTGCGGCAACCATTGTTGGCTATTATGGTGGCTGTTTCTTACTCATAATACCATTGGGACCTCTATGCTCCTCTTGACGGCTACCTTTTCCATGGCACAGAATAGGGGATTGTCAGAAGTCCTCTCAGTGTCTAGGAAAGTGCAGAGGGTGGTTTCTTTTTTCATTATTGCGCTTTCTAATTTCACTATTAAATGGTGTAGAGCTGCTATAGTAAACTTTCTTGTCTGATACGCATATTGTTGTGAGTGCACTCCCCTTCCGATGTGATGATCTATTACTTTCTTCATAGTTTTGAAGGAGAATGAGCTTCTTGGGCGATTTGACTCGGATTGGATAGTGGAGCGCCCTGCACCTTGTGTATAAATATCACCTTTACATCTCTCCACATATATCTTAAGAGTACAACTAGCTCTAAAATCTTTTATAAATATTAGTGCTAGCTCTTATATCCCTTATAATAAAATTGGGAATATATAACCGACAGCCCATTCTATCTTTCTTTCTGTGAAGATACATGCGGAGAAGCTTTTCAAAATATGTTGTCATTCCCAGTTTCATAGAATATCTCCTCGCTATTTTTAATTGTACTGCAGTCTGGGATTGGTATAACTCCCATCTGATTTTTGTAATAGTTCGATTGGATTAGAGTAGTCTTTAGGGAGCACCTTTTGAAGTTTTGCCCGTAGTGGCTAGATCTTCTACATACTCACAGTGTATTGTCTAAGTTCTTCCTTTATACTTCATCTATTCTTTGTTGTTGATTTATCTTTTAACCCTCTGTAGCTTTATTGTTGTTTGGAACCCATTTATCATGTGATTTTTCAGGATATTTTGGGTTAATCTAGAGGATATAGTAGACCAAAAATGACCGCAGTGCCTGCATGGTCATAAAGATCTAAGTCATTCTTTCATCTAACCTAACTTATGTATGAATATTATATTGCAAAGAAATCTGCTGTTGCAGAGGTACACCTTTTATGTGCACCATGAATTTTTGTTTCGTCCGTTACAAAGATCACAGAAAATACTACATAGCGTACTACTGAAATACATAATAAGTTGGTAATAGAAAAATTTTATTAATACTGTCACGAAGAAAATCAATTTTTCTCCATGAACTTGTAGAAAGCCTCGAAATCGAAACTGCAGAATTAATATAAAAGTAAGATAGGACATAGATGTTTGCCTTGTGGAACCCGGCTTTTATTCAATAATTTTATTCAAATTGCGAATTGGCTATGTGGAATAAGTTATAGGTGAAATCTGTTAAAACTTTTGTTAAAGGTATCCTAATTCAGAATTAACATCTGCAACTGAACCCACTCGGTACTAGTTTTGCTTGAGCCAGAATTTGATCTCAAAATATTGCTTGATTTAGGAAAATTTAAAAATTTATTTTATGGGAAGAGGAAGGACCCTTTACATATTTCTCTCAAAAAATATTCCTAGAGAGAAATTTAATTATGAATAAAATGATTGGTGTACATTTTTTAATTATTTAATTCTGCTTCTTATCGAGTTAGGAGTAAAATTTCACTGCATTTCTTCTTACCTGTTATGAACTACGCTTAAAACAACTCAATACCTTTCCTTTGGTCTTAGCTGTTGTAGTTTTTATTTATGCGCCACTAGAGAAACTCTTTTACAATAAATTACAAAATTATCGATATAGACTCTTTCTGCACCAACGACAGACTCAAAAACTTTCATCTGTTTCTACATAATTTACGTAAAATTTCTCCCCATGCTCTGGAAAATTTTATCCCGAATTACTAAAGAACCTCAATTTTCGTCCTTTTCCTTAACTTTAAATTGTTTGAACACAAATTTCGTCGGCAAACTTTCCATGATCAATAGGTTATCATAGTTAATTACAGTTTCTGGGGAGTAAGGATAAATTCCGGATTAAGTAGCAGATTAAGGCGATTACATGGATTGCTGGAGGAGTGATTAGGCGTTAAAGGATTTGCTTAAAGTTAAATGTTGCCTGCCTGTATCTATGTTTGCATGTGTGTCTGGAGAGATTAGGACCACAAGTCACGGTGGAAAACTTTGAGATATTTTTAGTGATTATTACATGGAATGATACCTTCACAATTACCATGATACTAACTTAACCCCTTATAGTTAATTTATTAAATGATTTTTAGGTGATTTAAATATGCTTCCATAATTTGTAATTTGGAGCGATTGAAATACCTCTAAAAGTTCTAACTAAATATTTTTTTTGTTTTTTTAATCTAATCCATACGTGGATTTCTTTTTCTTTCAAAATTGGTTTAAACGTGAACAAAAAGAACAAAAGCATATCCAACAAAATTGTAAAATTATGTAGACAAAGACTATAGTTGTAGCATGTAAAGATATCTAGTAATTTAGTTAAGGTGCACGTTCGAAAGGACAAAAAAAGTGTGAGAACACTAGAGCGAATTATATACAATAAAAACTTCTGGACAAAACAGTAATTATAGTGTAAAACCATAAGGTCAAAAAACATATCATTATAAAGGAAAATACAAGAAATAAAAAATTATACCTAAGCAGAACAACGGGCGTTTCTATCAAGGACCTGTATAACAGTTTTCCAAATTAGGATAATTTTGTCCTGACTACGTACAGGATTGGAGTTATAATAAAATCGGATGACTACCAAGGAACTTTGAGCTTTTGGGAAGCTTTCACTGTTGGGTGTTTGCATATGCTTCAGACAGGAATTTTATCCAATGTAATTTGAATCTGAGAAACCAAACAGATGTAAAGTTGATATACGTCTGGGCATATGATAGTAATTAAAGAAACCTTAAATAAACATTTTTCCTCCTTATTGAAACGTATATCTATGATATTAAATGATGCAAGAAATCAAAAATATTCCTGATACCAGAGTTATCTTCTACGAGAGAATAGTAACTGGACTCGTGCTGATGTGAGAATAATCCTCGATTTGTACGCGGATTTTAGTTGGGTATTTTATGGTATATGCTGAAGTATCTGCATCATTGAAAGGCTTTTCCAGGTTCAGTTGATTCGTGGCGAACTGGTGCCAAAAAAGTCTATGTAATTCTTGTGATAGTCTTCTTCGCGTTGATGTGGAGATTTTTGATGATATTATTCCGGATTGGTCTTGCTTAGTCCAAATTCACGAGGAAACTCAGAAGTGCACGTGCACTCGAGATAGATGGTTATATTTTTTTACGGTTTTGGACTTGTGACTTGTTTCGAATATTTTTCAATGATACCACTTTTAAGGGCTCGATACTGTACTCTATATAAAGAATCATCAAGGAATTAAAAGGACGAGCGGTATCAGCTTAAGGTAAGCCCCACTATACTTTCAGAATGGTACTACCTTTTGAGTTCCAATGGTAACAATTTTCAAAGTTCGGTGCTGTATTCTGTAGGATGCTGTTCTATGAAGACATTCGGATAATAGTCTTGAGTACGAGCTTTGTCAGTATTGCTATAAAAACCAAATATAAGTTTTATATATTGCATGGGCTCGCCTAAAATGTTTTTTTTTCTTAAGATAGAAACAAAATAAGGAAACTTATTTTGGGACTAACCATCTCGAATACGTAAGTGCCTCAAAAAAAAAACGAAATCATGTACTTTTCGATAAGAGATTAATGGTGGAGGATACTCAAAGCCGAAAATCCAAAAAACTTCGACCACATGACGGAAAAATAAAATGATGGCAAGGCTAAGCTTATTTCACATGATGATATGAAGTGGTGGAATAACTATAGAATGGGCGTGAGATCTCATATATCCAACGTAATATCAACATTTCCGACAATAGATTTGAGGAAGGCTTCTATGTCCGATGTGATACATTATCCGCTACTCTCTGTTTGGTGTTCCAAATATTTCTTGCATGAAGCAGGTGAAATGTCATAGGAGCTTATCCTCAGTTTCGTTCGATCGGCCGGGTAGTTCGTCCGCTGATAGTATTTGTTTCCATTTCTAGTCTTTTTTTATCGGATAGATGAACAATGAGCCTAGAAAATACCGGGGTTCGAAGGACTCTTTACCCTATCCCATTACGAAAAGGAAGAAAAATGCACTTACTGCACAATTAGCCTCACGAAACAAATTTTTCTCTTGATTTTGGATTTTAGGATTTTTTTTTTATAAAATCTCAGCTCCCTAGTTGTTCAGAACGAGTTGAGGATGATCCCATCAAAGATCGCTCATATATTTTGCTTCCTTGTAAAACTTTCGTGATTCAACACACGACAATATGGCTCTGCTTCTTCCCGCATATCTCTCCCCGCTCTAATCTATAGTTTTTGTACGTCAGATATGAGGATGTGGAAATGCCAGCATTCACAGTAAAAAGCTATGTTCCTGCTTTTACTGTGTACTAGTGTCCTAGTGTTGACTTGTATGCACTGCACTTTGTTAAGGAGCTCTAGCTGGATATCTCTCTTTCTAATAACAGATTACACTTCTTTATCTGTGGAACACAGATCTACACTTACACTTTCCTTGTTTGGGATATTACTCCATGGAAAGACTGTCGGCATAGAATATAGACCAAATAAGAAGTCTCGTAAAGAACAAGAATTATTCTCACATTTTAATCACAACATGAAGCAATGAATGACGGTGACTGCATGTTATTTCTTTATATTTCTCAGCATATCACGAAATTGAAAAGAACAGTCAAGAGAGAGGGACTTGTACAGCATGCTTCATTCATAGCGAGAGTGTTTAGAATTTCCTAACGTAAAAGTTCAAAAGTATTTTAACAAACAAGCAAAAACGTTCAATAGTGGCAAATTCAATAGATGAGGAATATACCTCATTACAGTTCTCAGTACTTTGAAAGTTTCCTAATTAATTGACATGCTCTAAAAATTTCGAAAATTGTCCAAAACTACTCCTAAAATTCCAGGAATAAAATGACTAACCAAAAATATGTCCTCATTAACAAACTTCTGCAGTGTTTTTAAATTTTCTCAAAACATTTCAGTCGTCAGGTATAATGGGTGCATTTAGCATTAATTTATTTCTGAGTTTCTGCGAAATTCCTTACACTGCAATGCACCCATATTAAACTCAAAAAAAGTTGGAGTTTTTTATGTGTTCAACGATGTGTTAAAGTCACATGTCGGTAACCACAATCTAAACGCTAATTGTATTTACCATGAACAAAAGGGATTCAGATGAAAAGCAGGACGATTTTTTTTTTTTTTTTTGAATTTCCAGTAAATTACATACGAAGCCACCCGTGAACGAAGTGACCTCTCCCACTATTGAAATCCCACTTCACGTGCTCGCATGATTTTTTGAATGTGATGAGAGGAATACTTCAAGAGGGGTAGAACAGAACCACCCTCCAAATACACAACTCGTCCGAATACTTTTAATTAATTTTTCCGGAAAATTATTTGTCCCGTGATCATCAATAAATACGAACAGGGAGGGCAAAAAGTTTACTGGAGAAGTTTTCAAAAATGCAAAAGGACTACAGTCTTCAGCAGGACTGGTATTGATTTCAGATGACTGACCGTTCCATACTCCGAAAAGTACTCTTTAGAGTGGTGTTTTTGCTCGGCACATTGGCTTTTCGATTGTTTCTAAATCGCATTCAAAAAGTTTGAAAATCTCATCATGAGTCGGTGTACGAAAGAAATATTTCTTCTATGATGGGTTTTTCTGTTTTTAAATGTTTTATGTAAAATTCATGAAATTTTTCCGGTAAGGATTTTCCACTTGTATTTGCTGGCCTTTCACATTTTTTCAATCGTTGCATTGTTCGAATTCAGGTGGTTTTGTTCAGAATTACCTTGATTTGGTTGAGTTTAAAATTTCAAGGGCTATTATGGAGCAGTATAGTACTTGTTTTGTAAGCAGAACACGAATTTCTGGGCCTCTTATTCGTTACGGGACCATAAAACACATTTAAAAAAAATTGTGTTCGTGTTTTAAGTGGTTTTGCATTGTTTACCGACTTACCAATCCGGTGCTGGGCCAGTTGGCCCCCTGATAACAATTTTCGAGTTGTTGAATTGTTTGCTTCGAACAACTCTTAAATGCCGGTGAGTTAACAACCAAATTGAGCGTTATGAAAATTCATGAAAATTACATAGCTTTTCCGATAATTGTACACAAAAGGTTTCGTTATTTGTGGTCTGGTCAGGGTATTCATAGAAGCAAATTATTAACACGAGTATTGAGGAATTGTGGATTGATTATGCAAAAATAAAATATTTATGCATTGGGTTTTTAGTCTTGCATTCAGTAGCTGCATTTTTTCTAATGGATAATTTCTCTCCTTATACCTATGCTTACTTATATAGCTATTTGCGATCCCTACGAGCATACCGAATATCGATTAATTATCGACACCTTGTAATTGAACATAAGTCACCATAAAACTTTCAACCCACTTATAAAAATGATTAGGTTACCGGTGGTCGTGCACAGTCTTTCAGCTGGTGGTTTATACTACTGTAAACGCTCTTATTTTATTCAATAAATAAATAATAATAAAATCGTTTTCCATTAAATCTGCATGGTGGAAACTCTATTGGAACGCTTCTCAAGCTGAATACTAAATACACGTGTTGTCGCTTTTATTTTTTATTTTATTACACATTACATAGTTATCAGTATTAATATTGCTACTTTTCTACTTTTTATTATAAGAACAGTAGTCCTAGACTGGATCCCTGTGGAACTCCACTTTTGGTAGTCAATAATTCATATATAAATGTAAGATTCAAAGATTAGAATCAATTTCGACATGCTATTCTTCATATATGTATTATCTATTCCAGGAAAATTTAACAAAACAGAAGTACTGATATTATATTGACAAATGACATATTTAATGGGGTTTCCAAAACTATGATATTTTTGTTAGTCATGCAGTTACTTCTAAAGAAATTTCCATTATTTTGTCATTTGTTGGAACCTTATCGTCTCAGAAGGTTTTGATATGATGGAGTAGGGTAGGCTAATGGTATCTTATTCTTATTGCCCTGTTTTTGCAAGTAAGGTTCAAAGGTTTTGAGATTAAATCTGATATGCTGTAGGAAAATTAGAGGAACAAAAGTATGTTTTTTTCTCTCTTTTTTGCTAATCGATTAGTTTTGAAGCTTTTTAGTTGTTGATGGATAAAATCGTCAGTCAGTAAATAGGATTCAAATGAAGCCTCAGCATATCTGGATGATATTGTCCAACTGAGCTGTACTATTTAGAAAGAAATTAAGATTTTGGGGGAATTTTAAAAGTTTTTCGTTGAGCATGGTCTTACGACTGATACTGGAGAGCTTAATATTCGGACAGTTTATTTTATGTAAATGCCTTAAATTGTAGGATAATCCCAACGAGGTCTGGTGGATGGGAACATCTAGAAGCCAATTTGATTTGATTCAATAAAGCATGGTTAAGATTTTGTAAGTACTCAAACAACCAAAAAGAGTAATTCCACCAATTAATTTCCTACATCGCATTTTTTATGCTTTTTATTTTTCACAACTAAATTCGACATGCGGGTTCGTTTTATGATAAGTAAAATGCTATACTTATTAGATAAATTTAATGTGCTTTGCCAAGAAAATTTTAAATTCTACTTTTTCCCAAAATTTCTGGCTATTTTATGTTCACCGTCCTTCAATAATCCACCAACACAGTCAGAAAAAATTCTATGATATCTTGCGGGTCGAACATAGTCTTCTGGATTTTCAATATTGTCAATTTATTGTTGTGGTCGCACGGTATTACCATCGGAAGCCCATGTTTTGTCAAAGTCGATTACTCCACACAATATATAGTAATCCTACAAGGATGTAATGAGCTAGTAGCTTCCAGAGTGTCTCAAATTATTTGTTGAACTGAGATCGAGAGTTATCCACCTGTTTAATTTCTCACATCTTGTCGATTACGGCTAAGTGTCGAATGATGGTTGTAGGATGAAAGTCGTAATAATATGCAAGGTATATCCAAAGTATGTAAAGATCTCCCCGCACCAAGGCTTTTACGAGATCTTCATCGAATATCCTATTAAGGCCTACGCTTGGCCGCGTGACCCTCCAAGGTTAATTTTTCTGTAGACTTACCATTTATGCGTCACGTTTTGTACCTAATTTTTAAAGTTTTGGTTTGTTTATGAGTATAACTACATGCCGATCTTCTGATTCCCAATTTTGTATGAGTTTCTGCAATATTCCATGTTGAAAACATATGAGATCTCAAACACTGATGAAGTTATCTTAATAACATTTCTTTTCAATCCTAGCTAATGGGTTGTTGCATGATTTGAACACAAAGAGGTATGTCCAAGTGTTATTGAAGTTGATAGAATCTATAGCGCAACAAAGAAGCATTATCACAGTATTCTGAAAAAGATACTATTAGGTCCTCAAGATTCAGTTGTAGGGCTTGCAGATTTACCTGTAAATTTATCTCATTTCTGGTACTACAAACATTAATTCCAGGTAAATAACAACTTGAGAATTAGATAAATTCCGCACCTGGATCAAAACCATATAAATCCCCCACCATAAGTCTAATGGAAATCAATAAAAGAAATGCTCTAATTGTTAACACCGAATGATCAGAATTAAAAATTAACAATTAATCCCGATAAAATTCGCAAACAGATTAAAATAATGGCATTGAAGCTTTCATATGTTTCCCTGAGAATGGCCTCTTGACTCCTTAATTTTGGCAATTTACGCAAATTAAAAGTACTTTTTTACCACGCAATTCTCATAAACGAAATGGGCAGTAAAAAATTAACACACAGAAAACGTAGCCCTCATTAAATCAAGAGATTTATAGGCACTCCCTTTTATGCCCCTATGAAAAACACTTTTCTAGTGAAAAGGAAGCTAGTCCCAGGATTATAGCACAGCAATTAAGAAAACCTCGGACACCAACTGAAAATGGATGACTTCTCAACCACTTCAAAAGCGGTGGTCATGACTCAAGTGTAGTAGTCAAGGGTATGCAAGATGTGTGGGGGGTAGGCTGCAAAAAAAACAGAAAAACATCTCTCTCCTTTATAATCACTTTATTAACTTCCTACACTAAAAATTATTTTATTAACTTAAATCTTATCTCGCTCACAGGGTAAGCTTGAAAGCTCATTTTACTTTTCCTAGTAAATATTAATCACACCGGAATGCATCTGATGTGTTTTCAAACAACACGCATACATCGAGTGTGGGGGTTTGTAAATTCCTTTACATATGTAAGCTGATATAATGTTCGCAGTCTCATACAATTATTTTACATTTTCCTCTAAATACTTATAAAAGAAACAATGGCGACCTGATGCATTCATGGCCACCGTCTTATAGTACAACACTTTGATTCCATTTGCAATTTCACACCGTATTCAAAAACCAAAAAAAAAAGAAAAACGTTTATTTCGCCGCTTGTTTGTGCTTTTGTATTTGTGTCAATGTCCAAGAGTAAAAAAATCTTGTTGCTATTTAAATTAGATGTCCGTGCACATTTGTATCTGAAGAGTATCTGAGCTGAGTTTTTACTCCGGGGTTTATTTATTTTTATTTTTTCTTTTTTTTATTTATTTTTTATATTTTTATTATTTGTTGTTCCTTTACACTGGAAGCCACCTCAAAATGAGTACTTTGCTATACTATAAACTGGATGTACGATAGTATTAACACTATGTGTAGAGCGAGCGTTGATTGTTGGGCTGTTTCCATTGATGATGAGGATGTTTCATGCTCTGTTAAGTGATCAGCTTCTCTCTGGATTGATGTGCCTGGACTATCACTTCGGTAATTATTATGGTCAGGATCTGGAAAATATTGAACAGAAAAAAAATACAATTTCGCTTTGGCGTTTACATTTTATCGCTTTTGTGCAAAATATCAATTTCACGATGACGGGTACAATCAATCTCTTCGAGCTTTACGCTGTAGAAGTAATCTGATTGAAATGTGATTAAATAAAAACGTTTCATTCAGGATATGAGACTGTGGATGGCGGCAGTGTTTGGAGTGTTTATTTTTCAATTTATTTTTGCAATTTGCTTTTTTCACAAAGGTTTCAACGTAATCTTTTATTGCTATGTGTAATTTGCATGCAAGATGAAAATTGCGATTAAAATTTACGTTAAAACTTTTGTGATAAATACGGAAAAATTTATGAACCTGATATGAATGTGATGAAGTTTACTTAAGCAAGGCCTATTAATACCAGAGATAAATTAGTGACTTGGATAGGTGAGGATGGTTATAATTCATCTAAAAGAAGTAAACATATGTGGGGTTGCAGCGGTGGACTGCAAATTTGCCTCTTATCTTTAGAATTTACTGGAGTAATCTGGTTCGTTCCCT
Source organism: Dasypogon diadema (assembly GCA_006980735.1). Taxonomy (NCBI): domain Eukaryota; kingdom Metazoa; phylum Arthropoda; class Insecta; order Diptera; family Asilidae; genus Dasypogon; species Dasypogon diadema. The sequence goes on from QYTT01094569.1 coordinate 27,754, forward strand.
TACATAGTCCACAGCGTATGTAGACAACTTATTCGCGTGTTATCCATACTCCTGCAGGGGGATTTCGACAAGGTCCAACTATACTGTGATAGCTGGAAGATCAAAATCAATGTCTAAAAATTGGGGTCTATTCCGTTTAGGACGGCTCTAAGAAAGGTATCAACAGACCCCCGACGGTTAGCTATTTTATAGGAAAAGTGAGGCAAATACTTGGGGATTTGTACCTGTATTATAATAAATGGAAATGTTCTCGAAGTCTGCCCGGCTCAACAGATGTGCCCCAAGCAGCTGGAATCAACATCGTGCAATCGCCTCGCATTTCCATAGAATGTGCTTCGATGTTTCATCCTCTTCGAGACAAAGTCTACATACGTCATTGGTTTCAATACCCATCCGATTAAGGTGCTCTCTAAACTTGCAGTGTCCAGTAAGGAACTCCTACAACAATTCTTATCTAGTTCTTTAGAAATTGCAGTAATTCCAAAGTTTTTTTTTGGGAGAGGGTTTTTGACAAATCAAAAGTTAAAAGAGTTTACGTAGTTTCCTTCTGTAACAATTGATTTTACAGAAAAATTCCGTTTTTCTTTCATAATACATCGCTCTTTTGGAATGATCTCCTAAGGGTTAACAATTAGCTCAAGAAAAAACAGATGGACCCTAGCCCTTATAATGCAATCCCCGTTATTTCTCAAGTACGACAAATTGCTTAAAGCATTCTCCCCTTAAATCAGAAAACCTCAAAGAAAATCTCTTCGCAGAAAAAATATTTTCCTTTTTGTTAAGTAAATTCAAATCGGTGCAATTTTGGTCCTTGGATTTGTTTATTACCTCAATTTCTGCTTTTTGCATATTCTGCGACTTTTAGATGACTTTCCAATTTTCGACTCTATCGTCACCAGCAAAAAAAAAAAGAAAATATAAGAAAATCCTTTAAAAGAAATTCCTCAAAACAAAGGCGTCGCTCAATGGCATGACCATATCTTCTTATGAAGGCACTTTAACACCAGAAAAAAAGTGAAACGTTTCACAGGAGCACAAAAGGATTTCATCCCTTTGTGCCAGACGTTTGTTGAGTAATAGAAGCGCTCCTCGGGGAGCTCTTGATATCGAGCAATTGGTAATGCAAGAAACAAATAGAAGCAATTCCCGTTTGATAAAATAAGAAGGAGAAAAAAAAACACACAACCTTTGCCAGTGGGGACGACAGAAGGAAGCCGTAAGAATAAAAACGCTACCCTGGACCGCCCGTTCTTTCATTATTCTTCCGGTTTTATCGCTCCTAGGTCCCATTCGAACATGAAACATTTCATATTTCGCCTGGCGTCGTCATTTTGTAAGAAGTGCCAAATATAGTCCTTGACAAGTGTCTTAAGACCTTCTTAGAGGTTCTGTAAGGCTTTAATTCCAAGAAAAATGATTTGTGTCCTTAAAAATAGGAATTTATCGCTTCTGCTTTATGAGCACAAACAGCTTTTCGTTCCTTCAGCTCTTTTCTACTCGAAATAGGTGGCAGTTTGATAGGGGCGGTGGATCCTGGATGAGCTTTAGTTTAGTTCGCACTCCATTTTATGTTCCCAAACCCCCGCCACGACGACTTGTTTAGTACGCGTCAGCTGAACGTGATATTCTTGAATGGGAATGCTACGTGAATCCAAATGTGTGTGATGTCATCCGTAATAACTGTTCCTGTTGATGTAATTCCAGATAGAAGATGTGCGAGTACTTACTTAACTGTAACAATTTTTCTGAGTCAGTTACTCAGAGGTATTCGGGCACAAGGTAAATCATACCTTGTCAAGATGGAAATGGATGTCTTTTGGATTCTGTTTTTTTTTGTTTTTCTTCGGTAGACATCATAGGACCAGGACATGCTGAATTGTCAATATGCTGTCGAAAGTGTTATTTTATCTTTTGGACGAACTGCAGAAAAGTTAACAGTTCAGCAAAATATTGGGGAATATCGTCGTCCAAGTGGTAGTTTAGCCAGGAACCCTCCTATCCCAGAATTGGATTTAGTGCATGAATGGGCGTGCATTTTCTCGAACTCTAAAATTTGTTATCTGTGCGCAGGAAAGTGTTTGCTGCTGAGGAAAATAAGAAAAATTTACCTATTTTGCTTACAACAATTTATTCTTTGGAAAATATAGGAGACATTTTGATACGGAAGTGGAATTTTAAGGAACAGACCACTTGAGTGTAGCACATGAATTTAGAATTTCGAATAAATCGAATTCTTATGCTTCAAGGTGAAGTCTAAAGTATCATTAATCTGCCACCTACTTCAATATAATAAATAGGAACCCATGGTAATAAAAGGGAAATTTTAGCCTGACAAATGTTGCAAGGGAACCATAATTTTAGGCATGAAATTTTTACTGTGCAACTTTCCCTGTGGCTTCTCAAGTACAATTCTCATCAGCAGAACTGCCTCAACGATTGTCACCCAGATAAATCACTACACCCTATGCAGGAGTCGAACCCGCACTTACGCATAAGAAAGTCGGCAGACGTGCGCCTCAGCCAGGGCGAAGCTTAGCTGGTAAATAATTAAACCTTATAAATGTTCTGAATCAAGTTACAGTGAATTTTTGATCTTAAACTGAAAACCTTTTTATCTTATATCATAGGCTGGCTAGTCTTTGAGATGTAGTTAGGTTTGCTCTTAATAAACAACAAAATTCATACTTACTTCTGTCTCTTAGTGTATCAGGAGAATTCCATAGGCTTGAAGTTGCTCCCACAACCACGTTATTTGTTGATGCAGCAAGAAGATCCATGCTAGATTTGTAAATCATATTTTTCTCTGAAAGGAATAAACAATAGGAGGATATACATATCAGTGGTTGACGAAGAGAACGTTCATAATTCATGTATTTTTAATATAATAATAATTCAAGTAATTAATTGCTTTTACTATTGCACTTCTTGTTAAAAATACTTAACTCTAATAATGCTTAATGAGGCCGCAATTTATATATTTTTTTGTATGTAGTTTCAAATGGTAATTTTGGGGCTAATATCTCTCATTTCTATTAAACTATCTAACAGATAGACTGTTCGAGGAAATCGATTTATTGGCTTTTCAGAAAAACTGTACCTAATTATGTGCATTTATTCAAAATATATGAGTATCCTTTTAATTAAACTTTTACCTTAAAATTGATTTTCTGCCAGCATTTCTATTGAGTTCTATTCAATCAATGCAATGGAGGTGGTTTGAAAATTACAGTATTATGTTTTATATTTGCAATGTTGATGCTTTAGTACTGTTATAATTGGATTCCATTGGAACAAAGTATTACAAACTCTTGATTAAATGAATCAATAACTGCAGTGGATAATTTGCAATAGGCTGTCTATTTAATTTACAGGTGAAGCTTTTAAAATTGTGGAGATCTATGAATATATATATGAGCCGTTTATTTGGAAAGTGGGGTAAGTTCACTTTTGCGACCACAGAAAAAATAGATTTGAAAGGAAAACACTTACATTTTACTGACCTACCTCAATTTCAGACCAAGAGGCTGATGTTTGAAAAGAGGCCACTAAAATTGAAACACTTTAATCAACTATAGGATTTTCTCGTTTTAAAGGAATAGAACAAAATTAATAGTAAACTGGTGCGTAAACTTATGGGTTTCAAGTACAACTGTTGTATTAATTGGTAGTCTTCTGCTTGTTACTAAACCCTACATCTGCATCTTAAATAATTAATTCCGGAGTATCAATTAATTCCATGAACGTGTTTGTAACAATACTCTTTACTTGATGTTTTGTAAAGTAGTATATTTCCCACAAAATTTGTGTACAGTAGCCTCTTCTATTTTCCAAATCAGAATTGTCTGCGCTATGAAATTTCAAAATTCTCGCCGCGATTTCTGGTATCAGGAACCGCTCTTAAGACAATTTTAAGCATCCTGGTCTTGTCCATCCGGGAAAATTGGATATACCAAGTTACATCTTATATTTATTAACTTTTATCTCAGATTCTATTAGAGATAGAAGCTACTTTTATTAAGAACCGCGCTTCTAAACTATGCCAACAGACCTAATAATTGCTGGGTAAATGAGCTTTTTCGATTCCGCAGAAATAAGTTCAGACTGTTTTTGTCATTGTTGCTTCCTTTCTCAAGCAGGAAGTTCTTGAGGAGAGGAATACAGGATCATTGCATACACCTGTGTGATGCCAGAATTTAGTAGAAACTTCATGGAAGCAAAAGTTCGGTCACCTTCCACAATACAAGTCTAGATTTCTTGGAAGTTCTCAGATATACGTCAGGATATTAAAAGAAATCCATACATTTGAAGTTCTTCTCATCGGTTTCTACATTTTGTTTGGGTCTTTACTTCGAGGAAGTACTCTGTCTTTTGATTGTATATTTAGAATATGACTAAAGTGATCTCTTCCATGATATCAGAAGGATTTCTGCTTACTAGGATCACACCGTCTCTGTATCTTCTTGCTTTGGTTTGCAGTAAATTGCAGACAAAGAGAGAATTTCACAGATCCATAGGAGGTAATCCAAAGATAAATTTAAAAAAAAAAAGTGAGGTAGCGTGTTATCATGATCAAAAAGGCGAGCGTTCTAGCTTGCGAATTTGAAATGCCTAAAAGGCAATAAAATGGATAAGAATCAGAATGTTTCGCAGCTATTAGCATATCCTAGCAATTGCCTTATTGTCGGCTTCGGATACTCCTGTCCAATGTGAATACATCAATTAACCCAATTTTTCGACACTTTAATGCCATACTACAAAGTAAACAAACAATATGAGTGTCGTCCTGGTTTCCGAAGTGATTTTCGAACCCAAACAACTGTCCACATTCCCACATTACTCACCTCCCCCCCCACCCACACCAAAAGTCATGGCACTCATATTCATGTCGTATAAATCACGCAAAATTCCACGCTCGTTATCGATAAAACAATCTCAGTAGCAACTTAATGAAAACTTTCAATACGGCAACCAATTAAAAGTTCAACCAGCTCAGGACTCATTCTCCGACTTGAAGTGGTTAAATGCTGAAGCCGGAGCGTGATCGCTCACTCTACGTTGCATGAGCACAAAGTGTTACAATTCTGCAGCAAAAGTGCTCCCCCGGTGATGCACCACACACCATCATCCTACTCCAATTACATCCACTTAACAAAGCGATTTCACTGCTTCAGCCATTGCTGCCTTTATTGTCTTTCACTTTCGCGTAACTTTTATCACGAAAAATTCTGTGCCATTTTGTGCCCAATAAAATTGCTTTCTTGGGGTTACCACCAGTGACAAGGACAACTCCCCAGAGAAAGTCGCTCATTCGGACTGCCAGAGTGGCATGAGCATGAGGACGTTTTAATAGTCACGTGACTAAAGAGTAATAAAAATGTCTTAGCCTTAAGCTGGGTTATAAATAAAATGACAGACGATGAAAAAAGGAGCTCTACAGGAGTTCGGGGAGCGGTGTGAATGGAAACTGGCTGATTTATAATGCATGTGGCCCCCCAGAAGTACACCTCCATGTAGCCCATGGCTCCTAATTTCATATTCCCCGACAAGTTGGCAAATTTTATTGCCGAAGTTTTATTGCACAGTAACATGTACGAATGTTCCATGGGGAATAGTTCTGTTCTGTATTAGAAGTTGCCCGCTACCTTCCTTGGGTGCCTATTTCACATGAGCATGAAGCGCCAGTAATACTCGTATCGGTGTTTGGGTTATGGCAGTCGTTTCAACTATTCCACCATTCAAGGCAATCTGCAGTTCTATTCCATTGCAAGACTCCTTCTTATATTGGAACAAGGAAATTGTTTTCATGTCCCCACGAAAATAATTTTTATTGAAGTATTCCCGTAAAGTGATAACCACGTCAAGTCACCACACCAGCATTAGCAACATCAGTACACCAACATTCGCCACTTGTCCCAGTCGAATTTTCACTTAACTCTTAAACAGTTGAATTAATTCTGTTTAAATTTTAAGTTGGAAAGCAGAGTTTACATGGACGAGGACAGCACAGGTGTGGGTGTATCATCCGGTGACAGCCAAACGAGATGACGTTTTCATTTTATCCTCGCATTAGGTGGAGGATGCAGTGCGCATTATAAAAACATTCCTGAATGGTTGCAGAGCATTCGTGATGACATTAGAAGGACATCGAAAAGAAAGGAATGACCTACCTTTATGGTTGGCACCTTTGTGCACCGCTGGTACTGTGTTTAATGGAATCGTCGGTGCGATTGTTGTCATCACAGTGGTGTGTGGAATATCTGGAAGAGAAATGAGATTGAGCTGTTAGGTCCGATATAAAAAAAACAAAAAACAAGTACTTGCATCCTGGTAAATTAAAAGAAATATCTCACGAGAAGAAAACGATTATAACCGTCACGCTATCAAACAAAAGGACACCAACTAAAGCGGCAGCGGCTCAAGTTTTTTAAGACAAAACTTCGGGAAAAAGTTTTAATCACTTCCAAGTTTGACGACAGCACAAGCGCTTTTAATAATGAGATGGTGTTATTAAGGACGGACGAGGAAAACTTTCTGATATCAAATTATCGGATATAAATCCCTCTATATCATGTACTTATCACTTAACTTGGCTCTCCGTGCTCCTTTTGTCCTTTTGTCCGTGTACATTGCTCGTGCTTGAGCTTGAGCTTGAGCTGGTGGATATTCAAAGAGCTCGCTCAATCAAAAAATTAGTTTTTGACTTTTTTCTCGATTAAACTTCTCCTGAGATTAAAAACATCCCAAAAGTTGCCGCCAAGTGTTATAGATAAGGAATAAATTGGGACTTGTAAATTTCAAGGTGGTTGGTGGTTTTCCTCTTTCGAGTTCTAGGAATCTTCGCATCTCCGGAAGTGGTAAGAAAAAAGAGAAAACTTTGAATTTCTTACTAAGAGGAAAAATGCTATTTGTAAAAAGGGAAAAAAAATCACCTGGGAAATTTATTCCGTTAAAGGAAGTGGAGGATTTGTTTTAACAGCTGATAAGGGTTAAACTTAGAAGTGAATTCACATTCATCTCTTGTCAGAACGTTTAAAGGCAGTTGTGGGAGTATTCTGCTCAAGCCTAAGATAAATTCCTGGAAAATATTCTTGGGACAGAAATCAGGTCACAGTGACAGTTCTTTGAATCTTTTGACCTCTGCTTTTGCAGTGTGCTATTGTTCCAATGGACCAAGTCAAGTATCTGTATCCACACAATTTGATTAATGCACATCTCTATTTTTGGTATATCTACCCTCATTATTTCAAACGATTAAAAGAGGCATGGGACATACGGCCAGTCGGAAGCCTATCACAAATTTATTCAAAAAGGAAAACAATATTGGGTGACAGAGTCTGCCAGACTGATGGGAAATGAAATATGATGCGATGAGAATCAACAAGTTGTAGTTCAAAGATAAATCTACAAATTGAAGGATTTGTTTTACTCCAAAGATGAAAGGGTGGAGACGGCTCGAAGCGCCGGTATCACGCATAGAGGTTAATCTACAAGGAATCAAACTAAAGATTTCGTTGGGGATCTTTTTGCTGTATCGGTTAAAAATTGCTTATAGAAGTCTTGCTCAAGCCAATAAAAGAGAATCTCGGGAAGGAATATTTGTAATATGCTGCAATTAAGTAAAAAGCATGTCTGAATCATGTTGTTTTTGTTTTTTGTTTACATACCAATAACAATTCTCTTCATTGGACCGTTTTAATACAAATCCAACTTTACATTTAAATAGATTTCAGATCCTTAAAGTCCGACAAATTGTACTTAATTTTATCTACAGAAAAAAAAGATATGTACTGAACCCAAATCCCTAAATGAATTTTATTTTTTATCCCGAAGGATTTGCCTTTTAAAGTTGTCAACAATCTCAACGATAGAAATTCAAACGAAAAATGAAGTGAAGTCATGTATAAAAATATAATGAACTGCTATAGAGCCTATTGACAACAGCACAAAATATGCAAAACACTGAAGCGATTTTTCACATTTTGAATTTTTATTTCCACATGGCTCAATTTGCAGGCAATAACAGTACTTTTACCTAGCTGATGCCTAGGTTACGATAGAAAAAAGTGTGAAAAATAAAAGGGGATGGGTGAAATCCCACATCATCGCATCCCCTCATCCACGACTGGATATGTACACATGTATGTATGTCTGTCTGTCTATCTGGAAAAAGAAACAAGCCATATGGAAAAAAAATATTTTTCCTGCCATAATAATTGGATTGGCAGGCACAATAAATTCTTTAGCTAGCACGAATGCCAGCCTGGATATTCGTTAAAAATATATTTTTTTTGCTCTACTTTGTTTCGTTTTTCATTTATTTTTATTTTTTTATTTTATTTTTAATTTCTACTGATATCAAGGAGATATTCGCGTTGTCTCGTGAATTTTAGATTACTTTTCAGAGCGGAATTCAAAATATTTTTTTTTCTTCATAATGAATAGAGGGAACAGAAAACTGTTGATATTTGTTAGGTGCATTCAAACCGCAAAGCCCACAGATGAAAATATTTTGTATCTGACACACAAAACTAATCGTGGGTAGGTATTCGTTAAAAATTTCCATGTCACTATAGTTGGATTTTTCATGCTGATATAGTTTGACTAAAGGCTGTGTGGAATATCAACGACTAATTTGTAGTAGAATCTGACTTTGTGCTCTTGATTGCAGTTCCAGGCTGTATCACATCTGTACAAAGCAATGGGATTGATATAGATATACTGGAATTTAGTTTTGGTTCTGCTGTAAAATGTTTTGAGTAATCGGCAACCTCAATTTTCCATTCATTACCCTGTAATGGATAGCTTTTGTCAAACTTTTGTTCTGGGACTTTTAATTCGACAGTTTTGGTTTTATATTTTAGGGTTTGCCGTTGGCTTGTTATCCTGCAGTTCAATTTTAGATAAAACGTCTACCATCAATAGTAACTTAAATTTGATGAGTACTGTACTCCGTGGATTCCAACCGTTCTTTTGAGCTGTAATAATTCCGTTGCCCAAAAAAAACAACATTCCAGTCGGACAGTCAGCTCTAAGCACAGCTGTAGAAGGGGAACTTCATTCAATTTTTAGTTTTTCTAATTTGGCATATGGATTAATTTGGTGATATTTACGTGGACTTTAGCAAAAAGCCTTCTGTGATAATATGTCATCTGAAATCCTTTGTGTTTGGAATGGAGGTCCGCAGGGTTCTATTCTTGGTCCTTTAGTGTTTGCCGTTTATATTATTGATCTCCCTCCTGTTCTTTATGACTGTAATTATTACATGTAATATGAAAAAGTCCAAAGAATGGTATTTAATCGACGAGTTTATAACATCAAGTATCACTACTGTGGAGTGGCGGTGTGTTTTGCAATACATTCGCTTTAGAGTGTGTTCAATACTAAATTCCAATTCAATCAGATTCCGAGGAGTAGGTAATTAATAGTTAGAATTTCTTGATACGACCAGATTCTGTTAATATCGTACTTGATCAAGCTAGTATTTTCGACAACGTACAGCCTGAATGATTGTCGTAAAATAGACTCTGTTAGATTAAGTTTTATAGATGCATAGAATCTTCTTAATTTATGATTTACGTACTAATGACATCTTCTGGTCAACTGTTGTTTTTATCAAAAAAAGTATTATCCCAAAAGTCATTTTTAAATAAAAACCCACCTATTGAAGTATATTCTAATGTTGAATCTTTTGATGACAAAAAGTTTTTATGGCTTTCCTCATAGAAGCAACAACGATTTCAAATTAAAACGATGCTGCAGAATTCGACTCTTATACCAGAACACATTACATTTCCCCAGAAACTTTTCCAACAATATTTCCCTAGGTGCAGAACCAGACACAATTTATGTTCTCTGGAAATTCTCCTATAAAAACGATATTTTTTACGACTTCTCCAAAGGTATTCGTATAATATTTTTTTTTTTTTTGGCTTGGAGCGATGTGATTAAAATACCATCGCAGTTCCTTTCGTAATAATCTCATTGAAATTATGACTAGACCATAAAAAACTTCACCTTCTCAATTTTATTTTGAGATATGATTTTAAAGATTTTAAACGTCTTGGTGATAGTATTTTAAGGATTCAATTGAAATTTGTATTGGAGTACGATGAAATTTTCGGTAGCCATGACATGTCATTTCTGTTTTGAACAAATTCGTTCACTCGTAAAGGTCCATAAAAAGCTTGCCCTCTTACCAAAAGGAAATTGTAAAAATTGTAAATTTGTTATATAATTCGTGCTAGATTTACCTGTTCACTCGGAACGAACACTATGTTGGAATTAATTCATGAGCGTGAAATTTGGTTCACGTGCAAATAAACCTCTACGGCTCAACACCGTTCTTTAAGTTATAGGCGTGCTGCACGAAATACCCTTTCTAAATAAATAAGTTGTCGTGGGTACTCTCAATTTCTTTTTAAATCAGCTAAATATTGTAATTGTTACCCCAAGTACACCTGCTTGCATGGCAGCTATTCCCAACAAGAGGAAGTTTGAGTTTCGTTAGGTGTTGCAGGCTTTTTGATTGCTTACGGAAATTTACCTAATTTTTGTTTAAATCAGAATTAGTTTGCGGTGAAAATAAAGCAATACATAGTAGTTCCGCACTCTACCGACCATATTATGGACTGTTTCAGGTCTGAGAACCTATTTTGTCCTTTCTAAAGTGCCAGAGATCACAGCATAAAATTTAATTAAACTCTCGATGAATCTCCGAAGTCTGTTCTGTTGTCTTAAAATTATAACAACATCCCAGTTCACGTTGATCTCTATATTCCAATTACCATTCCTCCTCCTGATTGCATTCAATCCAACAACTGAATTTTCTTTATTACGAAATCTACCCTCAGTGAAATTTGATCCATTTCAATTTCGATCTATTCCCTCAAACACAGAGTAATATAGTCCCATTTCGGCTCATCCACAAATTAGAAACCTACGATGAAACCAGGTATAAATTAATGAAATCCTAAAATTAACAAGTTACAATTTGGGAAAATTAAACGAAAATAATTTCATTATTTGTGCCGGGAGGTGGTAAAATATCTGGTTGACGTGAAAATGTTAATAACACGTGTCATGGGGAATTTCGCGTTCCACTTCGGAATACATTCACCCGACCACTGTTGAATTTCAACTCAATTTACAAGAATTGCAAGTTAAGTTTAAAACAAACATCCTTTGCATAACAATGTCGGGCTAGCTGCACTATAGCATTTTCATTTGTAGTGAAAGAAGCGGTTGGTTGGTGGTTGAAGGGATGAACACGTTATATCAGATACCATAACTGGGTTACATCTTCAGTATTTATAGTTTGAATGTATTCGGGGAGAGGATTGAGTTACAAATTAAAAACAGGATTATTCCTGTGTGATTTCCTTGTACTAGTTTTGTTCAGCTTAGCATGGGAATACGAAGAAATAAATGTCTGAGATGCCAGGAAATCTTTTAGGTATCTATAATTGGCCCTATAAAGTCGTCAGTATTACTCTCTATAGTGACGCTTAAAAGTTCTGATGGGTCTCCATGGGAATGCTTTTTCAGATTCTGCGGTTCTGAATTAATTTCCTCCAGTTAGCGATAAGCAGCACCTAAAACACTTCTGTGATATTTCGGAATAACCTAGCAATCTCCCAATAGAGTAATCCTGGGTAACTGCTGCTCATTATTTACTATAACTTGGAAATCAAATGCCTTCCAGATTTTGCAAAGTTGATTATATATTAATAAATTCCAGTTTCCGGTTAGTGACATCGTCTTGTAGACTACAATTCGATTTTAGGTGGCTGTTAAAAGCTGTTCGATACTTGATAATAGATGATTGAGACCTGTTAAAATTTGTTTGAAAATTGCTTGAGACCTGTTAAAAGCTGTTTAAAAGCGGTTAAAGACCTGCTAAAAATCTGTTTGAAACTTTTGATACAAACTGCTTGAGAGTTGAGCTCGAATTGTAGGCTACAAGACCATATCACTAATCAGAAACACGCAGTTGACCACAAACCAGAAGCTCCCATTAAAAGCATCAATTAAAGTGGTAATAATTTGGATTGACTTGAAGGGGTTCTCGTGAGAATTTTACCCTGTCTGGGAAAACAGGAGGTCGGGTTGGACGGACGGTTTGGATAAGAATTTTCTCGATCCGAAAACATTTGGAATATACAATAGTTGACTGAGAACTGTATATAAACAGTTTTAATTTACAGGAATAGACTACACTGCGCATTTTCTTATATAGAAAAATAGCTTAAAAATTTGAGCAACATCCCTTTTTCTTAATTCCGCATTTTCTTTCTGAAGCAACGTAATTACGTCATCCCTAGTTAATATCTATTTTCAACAGAATGTAAAAATTTTCCCCCTTGCTACAGAAACATCCCCAATAACAATACCAGCCCTGCGAACGAAACGAGCTTCAATAAAATTTAATTCTGAGACATATAAATCCCGGTCCCTTTGTCTATAGAGCCTCTACCCCCTTAATCTAATAAAATTGTTCTATGAATATAAGAAATTCCACCACATCGAATTTGGTACTTACGATATAATTTGATGGCTCCATCGGTGTCACCCAGGGAGTTTTTAGCTACACATTTATACGAGCCGAAATCCCCAATGTCCACGTACTTGACCGTCAGCTTCATTACAACTTTATATCCAGTCTCATATGTTTCAGGTACAAAACGGTCATCTGTAATTAAAGTAAGCACTCCGTGCAGTTAGTGGGATATTCATGCAGATCAGAATCTTGTAATTACTTGGAACAATGATTGTGTCGTTTTTCATCCAGTAGTTAATGGACTTGGGGAAAGCTTCTGACTGACATTCCAAGGTAATTGTCTGACCTGTCGCAGCGCCAACTAATTGATTCTGAATCCAGATCATTGGTGGAACTATAAAAGGCAGGATCCATTTATATTGAAATAGTCTTAGGATGTCTTAAGACATGACTAATTAACTTACAGTGAACAATTAGCATTACCCGTTTACTAACAGTTGGTGGGATACCATTTGTGGCTATGCACAGGTACGGACCCATGTTGAGGCGGTTGACTCTTGCGATTGTAAGTATCGATCCGTTGTAGCTAATGACTGTTTTAGAGGTGGAAGAATGGGACGCGAATTAAATGAAATTTAGTGATATGATTAGAAGTGCAAAGTTCCACACGATACCTTCTTGTCCTCCGGGTAATGGGATGGGTTCACCACCTTCTCGCCTCCATGTAATGGTTGGGGTCGGTGATCCAGTTGCTGCACACTTCAGAGTCACATTACTGCCCTCCCGCACCACCATGTCAGTACTGGTGGGGTAATCAAGGATATCAGGCGGCACTGTGGATAGTAGAAATCTTCAATTAATTAAAATGCACATAAATCACGTCAAGGAAGCTTTCATTTTTCTACTAAAGCGTCCAGCTCTCTTGGTTAAGTCAACTCAACTGCGCCTTGACTATATAAATGACAATTTAAATGGAATCCTAAAAGCTTTTAGTGGTTAGACAACTGAAGGATAATGGTAAAGAGACATTCAAAATGAAATTTTTACGTAAATTATTTCGGACTAAATAAAATCACATTTATGCTGAAAGAGTTAAAGAGCGAAAATGACTGGAAATTAGTTTCAGAGCGGAAGTTCATTTGTTCGTGAAAATGGAGTTCAGTTTTGTACTGGGATTAGAGGAATTACACACATTAACGGGAGACACTTTAAGGATTTTATGAATCGTTCTCATTTAAATTTATATCAGAGTTTTTGCCCATTTTATCAAGGAGATGGTATAGCATTAAATGGAGGATCCTTGGTGCTAAATTTCAAGGCGAAAATTTTATCTGCTCCAGAATCACTTTTTGGTTAAATGGAAGATATAAAATTCTTCTCTAAACCAGTCAATCATTCCATATAAAAAACGATTCGATACTATGAGAAGGATACTTTCAGGAAAATAATGGACATCACAAAATTGTGTCAAATTAAGTGAATTATCATATTCGAATCTGGGTATTTTTTACTCGAAAGGTAAATCGAATACATACCAAGGAAAGTTTACATTTCAGGATAACACCTGTGGTTATGATATAAAACACATCAATTAAAATAAACTCTGAGGTTAGTTTATTTGATTTTCATTATGTCTTAGCTCCAGATGTGTTGGGTCACAGAAGCTCTTGTATATATCATACACATTTGGTTCGGATGAGATGTTACATAAATTATTCAAGATGTGGCAAATGCAGCCCTTCCTGACATTTTCGCCTTGATTTCTAGTTTTTAGCATGTATACTTTTGATACCTTTGGAGTTTTATAGAAAGTAGATGGGATTTACCCTTGTTTAGCATACAACAGAAGACTAAAAAATGGGAAGATTGCTTTTTCTGTATGTGGTTCAATTTATGTTACACCAGTTTCCTTATTATTGTTACTAACAGTAAGCCTAAAACCAAAATGACACACTCAACGGTTTTACTTGTAACAGTTTTACAAGTTTCTTACTTAATACCGACTTGAGACACTCTGACAACAGAAAATCAACTCTCAACTTGATAAGCTTCTGGGCTCCGTCAGGGCCCTGCGGTAACCTTTTTTTGAGCATGGAATTGCTGACGGGGCGCGTTTCTATTCGTTGCTGGATAGAGATCACCTATCAATTTGTCTGTTCTAAAGTTGCTTTTCTCTTACGTTTCCCGGGAGTCGTTGATGGATAATCTTCATTTCTAAAGACGTTCGACGGTTAATTGTCATCAAACCCCACACCTGACATAAATTTTTTTGTGGGTTTGGTTGGCAGAATTTCGGTAAATGAATTGCTCCTCTCAAAGTAAGCCAAATAGCCGTTCACAGATGAGGACATAGACATGGACGTGGTGCCATAAAAGTTCGTGGTTCAATTTTGCACCGAGGAATATCTCCTGCTTAATTCGAAGTATTACAATTTTAAGGGATTCAAACAGGATAAAAGTTACAATTGATGGAATCCTTATCGTGTAAGTACTACAAAATTGAAAGACAAAAGAAAAAATTAATTTCCAATAATTGCTTTAACATGTTTTTGGCCAAAGACATGAGATAGCTGACTTCCCTTACCTTTCAATGATACGCTTCAATTTCCCAAAAGATTTATTCTCAGGCCGTGGTAGCAACCTTCTGCACATGGATTACATGCTGTGGGAAATTGGGCTTATGAGACTTTTCCGAGAAAGACGCAAAGAAGCAAACAAAATGCTACGAAAGTTTTTAAAGACTTCATGACAGTTTTTCGATGTTCTTGAAAAAACTTTGTTCAATTCTGAACTCTCCCCTGTTTTCTAAAAAAGACTTTTTTCTTAAATTTAAAGAAAGCCATTAAAAACTTAACGCTTTAAATTTTTCAGTGAACTATCTGAGATGGTAGGGCAAAAATGGCAAAATTCATAAAACCTAAAATGCATAATTGAAGTTTATTTGTTGCACTCGGCGGAATAGTTCTGACTTCATAGGAAACTTCTGCTTTCTCTGCAGACTTCTTCTTTCGGTTGGTTTGCAGCACTTCTAATTCACCAGACTAATGTGAAAACAACGGAAGAAAATTACTCGGTCGGTGGTGTCACCCAAGAAAGTAATATTAGGGCACATGTCTCCACCATCCCAAAAACGAAATATATTTCGTGGAAAGCGGAAACCGAAAGCTGCAAGGAAACTAAAACACCCCCCACCACTCAGGGGATTTCTAACTGAAAATTAAGAGCTTCTACGATATCCTCAAGTTTTAAGGAGCAGGACCATTCACACGATTCATACACCAGGGAATTTGCAGATGAACCTTCCTAGTTTCCATATTTTATGACTGAAATGTCACAGGACAACGGTTCGCCTCGGGCCTTGATAAAAATAAATTCCATGGGAACTGCTTATAGTTTTACCAAGAAGAAAGTTATTGAGGTTTCATTTCACTGTACAAGGAATTTTGATGCAGTTTTTGAAATAAAAATCTCTTTTTTAAGATAACAGTGCTGGTATACTATATAGAATCCATTTTGCCCAGTTGGGTTCCGGGAGAACATGTCCTCTTTTCTTATTGCTGCTTTAAGGTTTCTTTTTTTCGGGGAAGGAATTTTATCTTAGACAGAAAATATTTCACGTAACATAGGTCAGTGCTGTTCTTCGTGTTTTTTTTTTTGTTTTGTGCAGAAAGAGCAGAGAATGTAAAAAATTTTCTGTCATTTATTTCATTTACGTGAAGAACGTGTAAAAGTTAAATAGACTGTGCATTTTCTGTGGCATTAAGTTGCCTGTCTCGGGAAAATCTCATTACTATTAAATAAATTTAAATTTAATGGGAACGTGAGATTGACTGGAGGATACTTGATTAGTAAGGAGTAGAGGCTTGCATGCATGTACATTGCATTAATTCCTAAAGTTACAAAAGGAGTCTGTAGTTGCGTATCAGAGACATCTGAAAGGCTCTTGATTTTAAGTGTCATTGCTTTGCAAGCAGTATGCCTGTTAAACAGAGAACTTCGTTCTGTCTGTAGATCGGGGTAGAATAGGTTACGTTAATCCAAGTCCTTGCATATATAGTTGAACCTTTCTTTTGAAGATATCTATACATTTTCAGAGAAGTAGACTTGTAATGAAAACTCTAATAGAATGCCGAACAAATTATCCCAATTACAACCTAATTGTGTGGTAGGTAACAAGAATAAATCTTTATTTACCCCTCAAAAATAAACTTCGTCTTGAAAGGCATCTATCATTCTACGGATGGTGGAAGACAATTTCCCGGAAAAGTAATAATCAGAGCTTTCATGTTTTTGGAAGTTCCGGAAATATCTGGGAAAAACTTGCACGTTAAAGGTTTGGAAAAAACAGCCACGCAGATTCAAATAATTTAAAGGTCATCCATAAAACCCCAGTCCTTTTAATAATTTAAAATTTCACAGAGCATTAATTTGGGAAAAATCTTTTTCCCTTGCCTTATCACGAAATAAGAGCACAGTATAGAATTTCTTCCCCTTCGGTGTCTCTTGATGAAATTTTCATTTTCGTCACATTTTAATCACGTATTTAACTTTTATAAAAGGAAATTTTAAGTGACACTGAAACGGCTTAACTTGTAACGAAATGGGAACGAAACCAAATGGCTTCCTGGATGTTTTTGGAATTTTGGGCACGTGGAACGACAAATTCACAACTTGGGTTTGGGAAATGTGTTTTCATTTTTTTTTTCATCATGTTAAAATGGCTTAACCGAATATTCTGTTACGTTTCATGCTCCTGCCACCTGAGGCCCTAAATTATCCTGTCAACTTATTTCTTTGTAAATACCACCCTTACACGACCATTAAATAGGACGTAGATTTCAGTTGGGAAAATAACTGACGAATAATAAAGGAAATAAAAGGAGCACAGCCACGCACAAAAAATTTTACCCAAAATAATCCTGTGTTAATTTTCTTTGCCCATTATCCCTGTCCAAAACTACACCAATTTGAGCGACATAAAGGACTTACCGACAACATCCAGATATCCAACTTGGCTCTTCATTGGATCCGTGTTTATCTGACACATGTACCATCCCTTGTCAGATTCCTTAACATCTCTTATTTTCAATATCCAGGCACGTTTCTCAGCGTGAGTAATACTCATTCGATGATTTTTGGTGATTACGTGATTTTGGATCGTTAGGATCGTTTGGGTATCCACACGAAGCCACGCGATCTGGAAATAAACAGCACAATGTCGGGTAATCAGGCAGGAAAGGATTAAGGCGATTCTAGCCATTCTGGAATTATTATTTTTTTTTTTATTCTGTTCAATTTGCTGCTATAGACGTCATATTACACACCCCACACCCCACACCTCACATACCTCACATATGTTACATGTTGTAGACGTGGGTGCGAATTATATCATTTGGGGATTATTTTAATAATTTATGTCGCTTGAATGGCACCACCATGCCAAGAGGAAATTAAGTTTACCGAGATATGAAAATCCCACAAAAATTACGTATGCTTTTCTTTATACCTTGTATGTCTGTAAGTTGTCTACCACACACTGCAGGATTGCTTCACGCCCTACTGGGATTGTGACGTTTTGAAGTGGTTCACCGAATTTTGGAAGATCTGTAAAGAAACAAAAAAGAAAAAATCTGTGATTTATTTGGAAATAAATCCGCATAACATGTTAATGTATGGAGGGGTGGGGAATGCTCCCCTAAACACATTCTTTTTGTTTGTTTTTTTTTGTTCTTGGTGGAAGATGACAGAAGAATATCTCTAAAGTGATTGAATTTACATTTTTTTTTAAATTTGGTATCGTCTTCCTGTGTCGTGTGCCGTTTATGTTAACTTGTGGATATAATGCCGTTAAGGCGACTTCACTGCCTCCAGCTTCTACTGTAATTGTGAGCAGATAATCAAATGAGATCTACGAACTGATGACAATGATAAACTGAGCTGGCAGTAAATAATGAAAGTAAATAAATGAGGTGCAAGTATAGAACCTTTCCAGATTCGTGCGTATATTTTAGCCTGTCAAAATGGTATAGAGTCAAAATATGTTACAACAATTTTAATTGCAAAATTATCAAACGTATATTTAAATATAGCTTCGAAACCTTTGCAAAATTTGATGAACTTTTTGGACCTGAATAAGTATATGATTTTGTCACGTGGTCGTTATCGTCATATGCTGAACACTCCTGTTATTGATGCAGTTTTATGCACTGTTGTCACATCTGGCATAGTGCGTTTTTGCATAAATTGGAACTCATATGCGTCGCCTTCAGTATGCCTCATAAAAAAATGTCTTCATTGCTACTGTTTACATTCCTCCTGGAGCTAGTACTTCTTTTCAGAGAGTTTGACATGCCATCTTTCAGTTGGGAGTTTTCTGAAGTTGAAGTTTAATACGGTTCAGGAAAGATATATTGATGTGCATGCTTTATAAACAATCTAGTTTCTCTATTTTTCACAGTGTGCTCTAGTTTTCAAAGATAATAATAACTTTTTAAATCTACGATCTAAGATTTGGTTTATCAAAGGACAAGTCTATTCTG
>QYTT01094569.1:46808-88987 GCA_006980735.1 Dasypogon diadema
TATCTCTAAAGTGATTGAATTTACATTTTTTTTTTAAATTTGGTATCGTCTTCCTGTGTCGTGTGCCGTTTATGTTAACTTGTTGGATATAATGCCGTTAAGGCGACGTCACTGCCTCCAGCTTCTACTGTAATTGTGAGCAGATAATCAAATGAGATCTACGAACTGATGACCATGATAAACTGAGCTGGCAGTAAATAATGAAAGTAAATAAATGGGGTGCAAGTATAGAACCTTTACAGATTCCTGAGTATATTTTAGCCTGTCAAAATGGTATCAAAATATGTTACAACAATTTTAATTGCAAAATTATCAAACGTATATTTAAATATAGCTTCGAAACCTTTGCAAAATTTGATGAACTCATAAAAATGTCTTCATTGCTACTGTTTACATTCCTCCTGGAGCTAGTACTGTTGACGAACTTCTTTCCGGAGAGTTTGACATGCCGCCACCTTTCAGTTGGGGGTTTTCTAAAGTTGAAGTGTTGCTGTGCATGCTTTATAAACAATCTGTTTCTCTATTTTTCATAATGTGTTTTAATTTTCAAAGATAACAATAACTTTTTAACTCTACTATGAATTTTCAGCTTAGTAAAAATTTACAACAAAAAGTTTGGCGAAGATTTGGTTTATCAAAGGACAAGTCTATTCTGTTCTTCGTGATCGATACATTTCGAGCATGGAAGCTCCAATACAATGGATTCATTCTTATTTGTCTTGTCGCACACAATGTATTCGTTTCTTTAATCTATATCCAATGGAATTCAAAATACTTCTGAAGTACCACAGGGAAGCCATCTTGGTCCTCTTTTATTTATTTTTTAAATCAATGTTGTATTTAAGTTCACAATTCAATCTAATATTTGTTGTTATGCCGAATAAATCAAAAATTGTAACATTTTTTGGTTGTGGGTTGCGTTGTTGGGGCTCTCGATTCATTTTTGTGTCCCATTTGAGCTGTCAAGCGTATTTAGGGATACGTAAATCCGTATCTAATTAGAACACAATTATTCGCAAGCTCTCTAAAGCGGGAGCAGCTGTTAATGAACACACATGGGCCATTAGACGTGGTATTCGCAGTTCATAGAAGAAAGCATTGCGTTTATGCATTATGCGTTAAAAACTTCTGTCGTACCAATGATTTAATTTTTGGACTTAAAGGCAATTCCCAAGGAATCAATCAGCTTGCAATTAGATGAATACAATTTTAAATGTTTTAAATTCTGCTGCAATCCTATCTCTGAAATTTTTCCCAATTTTTATTCACTTTTTCCTTTTTAAAATGCATTTCACGATGCCATAATAAATCCGCCCATTTCAAGTATGTTGTGACAATAACAATAATTTTAATTTCGAGAGGATTGTGTTTGTTTTGGATGTGACAATAGATACATTGTTTTCAGGTGCGAGGTCGTATTTACTCAATCCTTCGCGTCGAACATATGTAAATGCTCATGCACCAATTCTCACAATAATTTAATTATTCATTTTCACAAAAGAGGAACGTTTTAATACAAAGAGTACTTTAAATAAAAAGCCTGAAGTAAAAGTTATCTACTTTTCTGGTGAATTTCTTACCAACAGAGGAACCGCTTCATTAGAAATTAAATAGCCACGAGTTCATGGCATGAATTACGCTTGAAGCATCTTCCAAAGAGGCCAGGGATCCTACTGCAATAATTCTACAATTATTCTACTTAAGAACTAAAAAGGTGAATGTGCATAGCTCTGAAAATTTAATGCAAGTTTCCGTGAAAATTCTAAAAGTTTTAGCATAAAATGTTCTGTGTGCTCCGTTCTTAAAGGCATCGCTCATTCATGCATTATCAAAGAGGTTTCAGAACTCTTACTAGAACCAATTTTAGTAAAATAGCAAATATTCAGCATTTTTTTTTTAGAGAATTTCAAAGACTATCAAGAAGAAATGGAGAAATTCAACAATCTGACGTCCTCCTCTATTTGCAGGGCATCCAACATGAAATGTAACTATTTTATAACTTTTGTCTTTTTGGAAGCAATTGCCTGCATTCCCTCGTCCTTTTCACAATTCGAGCAAATATCTTCCATCCATTGACTATGACATTTTCCAAGTATTCGTTTAAGTTCAAAGAATGAGTTGCCTAACACGTTCGCGATAGAAACTGTCAAGTATTTTATAGCCAGTTCTGAGTACACGACGGGTGCTCCAGATGGTATTTTCTCAATAAAGTAGAATGACCCTTCTCTTTTGCCTGGCCCTTTCAGCCATCTGTTAATGTGTTCATGTTTGGATACATCTGAATGCAAAATGAAGTTTCCCAGACTGACTGACCTCTTGTAATAGGATTTGAACAGTACAAGAAATAAAGTTGGAGAATTTGTGGACATAATATGTTATCATCTTACCTTTTTCTGGTATTGAATTTATTGATGTATCCTCCCTGATGTCTTCCAGAAGTTCTTCGTGGTTGTCCATCTCTGAAAGAGTAATGATAGACTTATTAATAAATTAAGAAGGCATAACGTTTTATGGTGTTGTAAATATTTTGTAGACTTGAAAAAGATAATCTAGTATTGACACTTTTGTATTTTGAGCTTATCAGAAAGAAGGATGGTTTCGACATTTTTTGCTTCCAGAAATGACAGAATTATGTCGCAATCTGATTTTTCTCTGACAGTTTTCTTTTTTGAAAAAGAATTTTCACACTTTTAGACTTATTAAAATACTTGAAAAAAGATTTCAATTCCAAAAAGGAAGACAAGTATTGAATGAGATATTTGAAAATAGAAACCCACTCTAGTATTCAATCGCCTCAAAAAGGCAGCTATGGTTAAATGCTTACCATAGGCTGAGCGGTAAAGCTGGTAGTGCCCAAAAGTCACCTAGAAAAAAAGACGGATGGGGAGCAGGTGAAAAACTGTTCGGCAAAGCTATACTGATTGCTGTCAATGGCACGCTCTGAAATACTGAGTGATTATCCTAATCTATTCGGGCTTGAAATACGGACGGACTTTTCAAAATTGTATGAAGGTGGTAACCGAAATTCCAAGTAAATAATCATTTTTATAGTACATGCAAGTATATGCTCCAGATAATGGACATTCAGAAGCTGTAAGGGCGTTCTCCAGGCACGAAGACTGTAAAAGAAGAAGATACTGAATTTGGAGAAGTTTTCTATTTGTTTTCCAAGAGCTCTTTTACACTAGGTTCCGTGTGGTCGACTGTGAGTTTGAACAGAGATTTCTGAGGGCTGACCTTCTGTATATTATCATCAATAGGGAATATTAAAAATAGTGGAATGATTGCAAAGAGTGGTGCTTCTTATTAACTCCTTTCTGTCTTGACTCTCTGAGTTTGAAAAGGACTATTAATGAAAAACGAATTTCACTTTTTTCCTAGCAGTAGAACGACAATATTATGAATACGGTTGAATCAAAACCCCTCGTGCTATAAGACACTAGCCATGAAGTAGAAATTGCAATTACAAAAGAACCACTTTTCATGAACGCTTTTAGGCTTGTCTAAATTGTCCGAACATGGGTCATCGGTCTACTTTGACTACTTACTTCTTTGTTAAAACGTTAATAAAAAATTGTACTTGTGTGGGAATGAAAATTCTACTACATAGAACGCCCGACTTTCAGAGTGTTAAATCTAGTAAAGACTGACAAAAACTAGAGCTTCAAAGATCTCTATAGGTGTTAGACAAGTGGTCGATATTATTTACAATTCTGTTAAAAGAAATGAAGAAACTTGGACGGGAGAATTTGGCCAGATATACTTGAATGTGTTTTTGGAAAAACTTCCAATAATTAAATTATGGAACTCCACTGTCTACTAAACTCTCTTTGTTTCATATTTTATGCGGAAGCCAAAAACTCCTTAATAGCCTTAAATTGATGAATACTGAGTGTTAATTTAATTTTTACTTCAAAAAAGTGCAATAGGAAACTTGTTCAGATGCTTACACTATCATTCAGGAAGCTATGTCCCCTTTAGAAAGCCCACTCTAATTAAAGTGTTTTAAGGAAACCATTAAATATTAAAAATCATCCTATAGCAAGTAGTCACTATGAAGATTTTTCAAGGTCATCTCTAAAGTCTTACACACAACCTTACTGGCTAAGAAGGGACAACCCTTATAAACTATTCAAAAAGCAATTTTCTCACCCTGTCATTTATCTACAATCGAAAATAGGCCAAGGTAGAACTTTCAAAACATTGCTGCAGTTCACATGCAAGCGTGCAGTCACCACCTAACCTACTTTCCCCCAATATGTACATAAACTTTGACTTTTGTTACTATAGTGTTAATTTTACATTACCTATTGAGTAGAATAGAGAACTTTCAACATCAAAATTTGATTATAGCCGAAAGCGTAACCAAAGTGTCTTTTGTACAATAATTTCCATAGCTCACACCACAGTATCATAAATCCCCTTACGAGCAAGAGAGACTATGCTTGTGTGAAAGGAACTTTAAATTGCTTGTAACAAGCCTGAGTGCGTTAAATCAACACCCAAAGTTTCGAGACAGAATTTCATTAAAATCGTATCACAATTTTCGCAATTCACTTGAAATTCCATGACATTTAGGGCAGATTCCTATGGTTTTGTCCAGGGTCTAAAGGTATAAAAATAAGTATAATTCCCTATAATTTCATCCCCTACTGTTACTTTTGTTCGAAATTACATAAACTCTGTCGAAAATTAGGAAAATTGTTTGTCACAAATTGGCATTATGTCGAAAACATCGATCCACGTAAACAACTTAATCACGTTATCATTATTGAGTTTGTAACGTAATCAAATGCCATGAAGCATCTCCCACCTCCTCTATTCAACTTATGCTATCTCTAATATAATACTTGTGGAAGAACCTTGAAAAAATTGTGGGAGTGTTTGTTTTACCATCAAAAACTTTCTTTTGATACTCTCGACAAAAAGGGTTTGCTTAAGTGAATTGTAGAAATGAAAGGAAAACGACTCGCATGTCTTCCATGCACTTAATAGCATCCCTGAGTAGCGAAAATAGCAAAATCCTTTGAAGTGTACTCAGCTAATTAGGGGAATTTTTCCTCTCATTACCCTCACATTTCTGTCTAATGACTAATAGGGGTTGTTCACCAGATGAAAGTGAATCAAATATGGAGAAGGGGGTATGATCCTGGCCAAATGAAAACATTTTTTTCTGTCGACGACGTAAGTAAGTACTTTGAATTGGTTGAATACTGGAATTATTTAAAAGTCGACAAGATTGCCCTTTTCGGTCTGTATTACTTCGCCTGCAGGTTGACCGCGGAGTTTTCCTTTTTTTTGTTTTGGTTTAGTTAATAAAAAATTGTTCCAGGGGGCAGTTATCCCTGCGATTTGTAGCTTAGCAATTTTTTGTTCTCACCGGAATTCGAATAGAAAATATCCAAGCACTGTGTTTGCACACGAAATGCATTCGGTTTACATGATAGCAGGTAAATAGCAGATCGGTATGCAGTCTTTACTATGGTCATTCAGTCGATTTGAATTTACAAAAAAAAACAGAGGAAAATGTTAGGGGTTGTTTTTGATGCCGTCCAATTTCGGTTGTAACATGTGAATGTCCTCCGTGAAATTTAAATGTGGAATGAAGTGGTGGTCGTACAATTGTTAACAGAAATTCGTGAATTAACAGAATGTATTTTAGATATTAAGAGAAAGAACTTCAAGAGCAAGAGTTTATTTTCTTTGCTTGATTAAATTATTCACTAATTTCAATTCTTACAGTGTGTGATCTAAAGTTTTTTTGAACACCTACACACAACAATAAGGTTGTTCTCATGTGGGTGTAGATAAAAGGTTAGCGGATGGTTCAATTAAAAAGTACGCCTACACCAAATATAACGAATGTGTTCCCCTGCCCGACTCATAAAAAAATCTCCGAGGATTTTGTAACGTATGATTACTGTTAGATAAAAAGTTGTTGTTACTATACCAAAAAAATTCTGAAATATGGTCAGACAATTTTCCACAAAGGAAAACCTGCACACAGCACTTCAAGAGATGGTTTCCAGGAAGAAATTAGAAATTTTATAGAAAACATTTTTCTGAAAGCTATGATGGAAAAATGAGAAAAAGCTTGCATAGTATCACGACTCTCATAGTATCGATACTGGATCAACTCGACAATAATAAGCATAACAGGAATTACTCCCTGCAGAACAACTATAAGTTTTTTACACAGATGCATTCCTGTAGAGATTGGATACTCATATTATTGTTGTTTTACACTCGCTATTTATCTGTATTTTTTATATCCTCAGTATCTTAAGGGTTTTGTGTAATTAGATACTGAGGAATTAAAACGAATAGGCGACTTTTACATCCTATCAATTGGGAAGATATAGAAAACAGTGGTATTTGCAGGAGGTTTGTTTACTGGAGTATTTAGTGGCTCCTTACTATAAAAAATGCATAACTTAATTTTGTTATAATTAATTTCATTTAAATGTCTACTTAATTTAATTTTTTTTTCTAAATAAGAATATTTACGACTAAAGCTCATTCTTTACTAATAGAAAACAAATAACTCTAAAAGCTTTCATTTAGTCAGCTCAATTGCTTTCAATACCTTTGAAATAACGACATTCAAGGATACTCTATATTGTATCCATAATAGAAGCGGCATAATAAGATATAACAACATAAATTTTCATAGAAACCCATCTGAATGATTCGTTTTAGTGCAAATATATATATATAAAATTGTCCTTTATCCTCCAGGATAAGAATGTTAAAGACTACATTCATACTTTAAATAAGGTAGTAACAACCAACAGTCCAAATTTCAACCAAAGTTTATCTTATCGTTTTGCTATGCTGAGGATATTTAGAAGACTATTTCTTATTCCTCAAGAGATGAGAACTTTCATGCATAAGATATATCTTATATCTAAAATTAAACAAGAACGAAGTACTTTCGCCAAAGCAGATCCAATGATTTAATTTACATAGATTTAATTCAGATTTTACGCTATATATCAGCATCTGTTTGATGTACTGTGATGATACTATCTGGGAATCATTTGTAGGAATGCGGTATCTGCTTGATCCAAATCGAGTTGTTAGAGTTCTCTGTTCGGACAAAAACATAAGCCCAAAGATCCTTTAATAATTGTTAATATATCTAAAAATTACCTAAATATTTAAAAACTGTTAGAAAATTTTAACGTACAAATAGACAGATAAGATAGATGAGTCGGATTGAGTCTTTTAGACGAGTGCCCACACAAATGGTCTGAAATATTCTTGCACAAATCCCTAAAATCTCATTAGGTTTTCAAGTGTAGGAGAGATTTCTGTTTTGTAGTATATTTCAAAAAGATTCCAAGATTAGGAATATACTCATATAGTGATGTAATTATAATTAATACATTATTTAATTAAATGAGCTAAGAATGTTCCCGGTGCCACTCAAAAAGTCGAAAAAGTTTTAGAAAAAGGAGGCTTTTAGTCAAATTCTTTGATTTTAAACTTTGTGGAAAGCCTTTTTAATATCTAATTAGATAATCTGAATTTCATTAAAATTATGGAGACAATTATAATATATAACTTCACTGATGTACAGGATTCAAGCTATGCAAAGAGTCTACTTTTTACAAGTTTTTGTTGCCTTCGCTTTAATTTACATTGAATTTATGACTATAGTCAGAGATGAGGTGCTTATCTGGTTCACAGAAAGTTTTGCAACTGGGAAAAGTCCCTATTAAATCATTCAATGTTGCATTCGCAGTCCAGTCAATAGATACAGCGGAACATCATCAGATATTATTGAGAACGAAAATCGCTTTATTCAAAATAGAAAGAAAAGAGAAAAGGTCATAAAATTGAGCCCTGCGGTATTCCATATAATAGAGATGAAAACTCAGAATGGGACCTATTAAAGACGGCCATGTAATTAAAAGCAAAGAGGAAAGGCTAGTTGGTTTCAGTTCAAAGTAGTAGGAATGAAATTTGAGCATCCCTTACATAGAACTTAATTTTGTTTTTCGGGATGTGGAATTTTTCCTAATTAGAGAAACGTTCTCAGATAACGTGTACTTTATTTCTATTAGGGATCGATCTGCGGTATGGACATGCTTCTCAAATCGGTAAAATACTTGAAATACATTGTACAATCCAGCATGTGGCAAATATGATTCACAACGGGTTGTAAGCTTCCAACAATAAGACAGAAATACAGATATCATATCACGTTTAGTACATTCTAATTGATTGTATTAGGAAACCCAGAACATAAACTAACCATGGCAATAAAGAATTCACTAAAGGGAGAGACACTAGGCGATCTATATACATCATCAATAGCAATAAGAAGTGCTATTTTTCATAGACGTTCAAATTTTTTGACTCAGTTTACTTTTCTATCACCTCGGAGGCTTCCAAGAAGACATCATATCACAAATATCTAATTAGTTCCAAAGGGTTTACATGAACAGCATATTTCCTCAGTATACTGAATTGTTTCCTAGGGTTCCTCAAGGATCCAGTTTAGGCCTGTTGTAGTTTTGAAATGAATCAGATCATTTAATAAGTAATGCGATTTTTACTGAGTTTTTTTTAATAAGAAAATTACATTCTTACATTCTATAATTATCTCTTTATTTTCTATAATATTTTTACACCTCTTAACAACCTGCACCAAATATCTACTTCTCAGACATATGGATGAAAGAGGTTTATACGAAAGTCACTCCGCGGCTAATTCTTCAACGAGTACACTCGAATTGTATTCCATCGTAACTCACAATAGGTCTTCATCAATCAATACTTACAAACTTTGATGTTGAGATGATAAGTGACAGTGTATTGGGCAAAGCGATATGCATTAATTTATTCAAGTGCATGATTTTCATACGTTGTAAAGTACCACAGTTTTTCAAGCTGCAAATCCTTTTAGAAATCAATAAACCTGTAGTTATCATTAAGTTACTTTTGATATTGCAGAACAACGACCTGATTTAAAATTCCAAATTATGCAGAAAACATTTTCCAGAAAAAACGGATAGGTCAAAGAAGGTTTGATGGATTCGTATTTCAAAGAAGTGAAAGTATCTTTAACATAAATTCCCATATTTTTTAAGAGCGGCTTGAATTGATCACTCATTGCTCGAATTTTGTTATTTGACTTTAAAAAATTGAAAACTCCACATTTTATATTAAGGAGTGCCGTAAATGAAATGTTGTACGAACGAACTCTCCCCCCAGAGGATATTTCTTGAAAAAGGTACTTCCAATGGAAACCTTTTACAATCTCGTAAAAGATTAAGGTCTACGACCCTCCAAAATGGAGACCTATAATTTTAAAGTCTCACAATTTGTATTCTTATGAATTACAAAGGACCTGGAAAAGAAAAAAAATATCAACATCACCCAAGAAAGAAGCTCGTCGGGAAACTTTTATAAGAAAATTTCATAGTAAAGAGTTAGGGGGTTGCAATTTACCTGACTGTGAAACAATCAGAGAACTAAATTGATGTTAAACCTCAACGATTGTAATTAGTTCACAAGTTTGCAATACAATCTTCTTGAAAGTAAGTAAAAAGGTTTTTAAATGCTACTTCTTCTGAGATCTGAAGGACTCTTTGAAGACATGAATTATTTTAAAACCAATTACTTTTTCTGAGAAGTTTGAAAAAAAAGGTTTTACCTCGCAAAAGCTGGAAATGCTAAATTATTAACATTTAAAGAGCTGAGCTTATCTCTGGACATTTTTATATTTCGATTGTGCCTTGAAAATTTCGCTTTTAAATTTTTTACTTTACCTTCCGGTGAGATTTTGATGGGAAAGGTTTCCTGGACTATTCGAGAGGAATATAGCCTTTTAAATTAAAAGCTGGTGGTCGGTAGGTTGAATTTTCTTCCATGAAATTTGTCTTTTTAATAATTTTGGTTGCATATTTGCATTAAGTGTTTGTTTGCTTACCGGTTGGAGAGTAAACAACTCGATATTTTCTACCATTTTTGCAATTAACATTAAAATATCGTCTATCCTATTTAGTTTAGGCTAGTCTATTTGGTCTGTTATCAGAAGAAAAGGTCAATATACCCGATATATGCTGATAGGATTTGTGCATGGGACCTGATCAGGTTTTGGTTGGATTACCCGACAAAATTTTCATCGAATAAATTCTGCGTGCTGTAGAACTCTATCTACGGACAAGTATTAGAGAAATATCTAATAGATTTGGTTCGATTAGAAATACTGTTGAAAGGATTCTACAACGTTAAAACCTTCATCCATATTATTATATTAATTTACAATTATGCAAGGAGTGTAACAATTGTGGGCTCTTTCTTGAATTTGTGTGAATTTGTGACCGTTCAGAGCAAAATTTATCAACTACACTAATTCTATTTCATCTTCTATCACTTCACATGCCATTAAAATTCTAAATTGGGCAGCTTGGATATATTTGTACATTATTATATATATGTGAATTTTTGGCTTACAATATTTGGTGAATCATTAATATATCAAATAAGTAGCAAAGGACCGAGGACGGATCCTTGAGGTATGCTCAATTTTAATATTCTTGAGCCTGATAATGAGTTGTTCTGCTTCACTGCTAGTACGCAATTAAACAGAAAAATTACATTCTACGTGTTGCTAATATGACAGGGGAGCAGGAATATCAGAGGTTATTTTAATCACAACAGAACCAAAATCAGCTGATTAGAGTCAAGGTCAGCTGATATACATTATATTAATCAAAAAGTAAGTATGATTTACTTGAAACTGTTTTTCGTATAGCACCTAAATACGAAACCATGTGTAAAAGTTTGTTGTATCTATTCCAAAATCAAAGGCAATATAACTAACGGGAAAGGAGGAGAAGTCTTTTTAATAATCTTATATACAATCAACAATTTTACAATGTAGTTACCAATTTACGAGTTTTTATTTAAAAATTAAGACACCATTCCCATCATTTTAAAGTAAACTTCTCATAAATCTTTTCAAAAGAGTGAAGCAAACTATACTTCAACCCTGGAAACTATTTCGCAAGCAGTGTCATCACATTTAATGACGATACTTCATTTCTTCCGCGACTGTTATTATTCCTGTCATATTTTCAAGAAAATTGGAACATTCATTTTACCACGGTTGTAACTGCTCTGAGGTTCCATGAAATGGAATCACCCTTAATAGAGTTCTAAATCTTGAACGTTTGAAAAGATACTCTGGTCGTTTAAAACTATTTTCAAGTGTGTGTTTGTGTTGAAGAGCTTGGAATATATTTTGGGCAAATATTTCAATTCTTAATTAGACGGGGTCATAACTATTCATTTTTTGGCAATCTTTATTAATTCCAGGAATGGAAAGAAGAAGTAAGGAAATATGTGAAACTACATTTTTCAACTGGACAGGTTCAGTTACAACAAACAAACACACACACGCACACATACAGAAAGATCCATATAAATTACAAAGCAGAATAAAAAGGAAGTCGTGCCATACGACTCTTTACCATTCGCAACATTCCTCTTCCGTTTATCACAGTTCCAGAAATGCGGAAAACGCTACGGCCCTTTATCTACTGATAACGAGATTTAAGTAAAATATCTCGCACGACTAATTTATCTCCCAACAAAACAGCTTTGTGGCTGCATAGACGTAGTTATCCGGTTCGTGGAAATTGAACATGTTAGTGCTGCACCATGTCGCCGCAGGGAATACACAGGGGCTTGGAAAGAAAGTGGAAGCATTTGCCAACAACATTCGCTCTGATCCTATTTTGTAATAGTACCTCCAACGCTGATTCGGTTTCCTTCGGTTTCCTACTACACAGCATTGTCGTATTATTGTCTAGTGTCTGGCACATATCCATTTCCATTCAGAGAAATCCGTGTTACAAGTATCCGAAATAATATTGAACTTGTCAGTTGGGATGGTTTTAGGATTTAGCAGAAGAGCGCTCATGGTTTTCGCCACTCTAAATCTTAGAAACACCCCAAACTTTTCGACAGGGAATATATCTTTAGATGAAAACATGAGTGTGGAGGGTTTGAAGTTAATGCGGTAAAAAACATATCCACCACCATCTCATTCATTATCCAGGCAAAAAGAACATCCCACAGTGCATTAACTGATTAAAATCCTGGTTGAGGTACACCCAATACCTTACACTTTCGTTTTATTAACCCCAAAAATATCTCACCTTCATTAGTTGTAACGTATCCGTCCAATCCAAGAAAGAGAATCGATGCAACAAGCGCTCTTAAAAGCTGACAAAATACACCCGACATGATTAAAAGATCCAAAACTATCGCGAAAAGCTCTTAGAAAGAACTCTTCAAAGAAACGGGCGAAGAAAAGCTGTTACAAGTCTTATAAAGTTGTTTAAAAATTCGCGGTTACACTTTAATCCATCCTGGCGGTATGTACGTTAAGGTGACGAGGCGACGAAAATGCGTGCCGTCTATTTCACAGGGGTAGAGGTGAAGGTGAATCGACTTCTAACATTATCGTCCTCGTCGTCGATTTTCACTTGTCACGCGATTACCCTCTATTTTGGTTTGGACCTTTTCAACGTTTAATCGGGAAATTCTTTGATTGCCACACTGACCGGCATTCCAACAAAACGACCGCCATAGGATCCATCACGTGTCTCGAGACACTGTCAATTATTCAAATTTTCTACCACTCACGTCTACTAGATTTCTACCACATGAATTTCACTTGAATTGCTTCGAACACATGAAAACGTGACATAATTATTTTCACAAAATGCTTCTTTGTTTTCGGCAGTAGCCCTTTTTTTTCGACGAAAAAGTCACCACACTTCAGAACACTCTAACGAATCGGAACGGGATCTAACATCGATAGACACCACTGTAATCGACAACAGCCAGGACCAAACTAAACTAATTTACTTAAAGCACCCACTGATTATACAAAAAATATGTTTGCTTTCCTGTTTTGCAGCTTTCTCTTAGCTTTTATCAAATACCGCTCTCCACCTCCACTGGAACAAAACGAGCTTTTTCCGCCGCTCGACGGGTGCATTCAAAGCAGGAGTTAATGTCGTACAACGGTTAAGTAAGCTTGTTTTACATGGGGTTGCGTTTAAATCTACCCAAAACCAGTCCACTAACCAAATTCGGCATGCTTTCGAATTCTCTTTAGAAGAGAACCTGATGCCGAATTGCCGAACGGCTAAACTGGTAGCATCAGCTGTTTCAGAAAAGCTCGAAATTTTAGACATGCGTCGAACCGTTCTGGCATTATCATAGGTTCGACAATATTAGGCACAAAGTTTCGCGGCAGTGTGCCAACAACCATTATGAGTATCGTCATTGTGCCGGATCCGTTCAAAAAGATCGAAGTTGTGCCAAAGCAGTTCCGCAAGATTTGTTGCTAAAAGTGCGTTTAAAAGCTTCGAACCCATTCAAAACGAAAATTTATTCGCCTTCCTAATGGATATTCATTGCGGATTTTCCCCAAAATTTCAAAGGCTATAAATTTGGCGGAATGTGACAGTGGTTTCATGGTTTCGGTTCAAGTTCTGTGCTAAGTGGCTCTCTATTTGTCCAAAAATCTAAATAAAAGAAAAATCCTCTGTAATTATTCCGCTAATAAATTATTTTGCCTTTTAATGGAAATGAGTTTTGAATAACTCGTCGTCCCAGTTTTGAAAAGTATTAATGAATTTTTAACTTTATAAATTTATCAAATGGATCTCCTGCGCCAAGTATCCTCGACAGGCAAAGGATGCCGTCTTTTATGAAATTTGTATCTGCCGTCCCAGAATTTCGGCATACCAAGGGGGAAATACGGGATGGACGTTTGGTCGTGTTCTTTTTGGTGTTTGTATGAATCCACTGCCCAGATTATGGTAACTAAGGTACAAAGGATAAAAAGAAATTGAAAACCCTCAGCGGCTTAACAAGCTCCACAAAGTTCTCCTGAGATCTTCTAAGAAATTCTGAATTAATAAAGAAAGTGTGTCACAAGCTGCAAATATTTGCTGCCAAGTGATTTATTAGTTTCAATTAAAAAGTTTTACGTCCAGCTGCATTAAGGGACCTACTCCAGCATAGAATCATGTAAATTAGAGTAATTGCTTTTGTCTTGAGGTGTTCCCCTAGGTAATGTGAACAGATGAGGTACTTTCTCCCTCCTTTGAAGCTATGATGAAAAATTGTTTGGATTTTGTCAACATTTTTAAGG
Organism: Dasypogon diadema; assembly: GCA_006980735.1. Lineage (NCBI taxonomy): Eukaryota > Metazoa > Arthropoda > Insecta > Diptera > Asilidae > Dasypogon > Dasypogon diadema. The sequence continues at coordinate 60,997 of QYTT01094569.1, forward strand.
ATATTCAAAATTCTTGGATGATTTATTGGCACTGATGCATCGTGTTTTCTCTTTATGGGAAAATGGGAACCAAAAAATTCCCACGATATTTTTAGCGAGTCCCGTTTTGCTTTAGTTCTAATTTACTTCAATAAAAACTGAAAATTCTGTGGCTGTTATCATAAGTTGATGGGCTTTATACAAAACTGTGTATGTATTTATGCTGAACTCTAATGAAAACTTTCTACCCAAATCGGAAGGTATAGTCTCAAATAGGTCATTTTCTCTTTTATTTTGGGCTAGTAAAATTTATTGCTACTAAATCCGCCACTTGAACCGCCTCATCAGCATAACTTCATCGCATGGCGTGCCTCAAGGGTCTATAATGGGTCCACTCTTGTTTAACTTACTTATCACAGACTTGCCGAAAATGGTCCACAATGTTAGCATCCACCTATGTACTAACGAACCAACTCGCAGAAATTCGGATTTAGAAAGAATTTATTCTGCTAGTTTTCTACATGGCTTTCTATTAGGAAAACATCAATGATAACGTTTTATCTCACAGATGCGTTCTGTATCCAAAGGCTTTCACGATATAGCAGCTCCGTGAATAGTAGGTTTGTTGGATGACACTAGAATGTAGCCAGGCTATTATGCGTTGAATTCTTAATTCCTACCAATGGCTTTTTGGCAGATCGATAAAACCCAATTCCTCGCATTTCCTCCAAGTATTGTTTCCAGTTTAGTTTTTTGTCTATAGCCTGAATAAATTTCAGGTATTTAGCACACTTCTTTGGTTCTAGCTAAATAGAACCTATGGATGACAGGATTATTATGGAAGTTTTTTTTCTAAAGAAAGAGATACCTAAAGTTCTTCTTTCTGATGATTAATGATGACATCAAAGTCATTCGTCCAGTTAACAACCAATTGAATGACACTCTGCATCAGACTGCCAAATTGTGTGCATAGTAAAAGAACCTGTAGCCACACACGTTCATGAAATACAGGGACCTCTTTTTGCATTCATCACCGAGATCAGCAGAAATAGTTTTGGGAAATGCATGCCCTAATGGATGGCCTTACCCTATGCCTCTATGTCATAAAGAGGAACGTTGATGAGGGCACCCTTAAAGTCTATAGCACGATCCTGTATAATTGTATAATATCTTCCTGGACCCTGAGCCAAACACGTCCAACAATTGCACTTTTAGTTTTAAAATGGACCCAACTTACTGTAAGCCACTATTTGCAGGATGGTTTTTTAAAGCACTGATTGTAGGCAGTAGAAAACATTTGCTTTTCCTAAGAGACTTCAACTCTAAGAAGATGTACTTCAGCTAGTCTCTATGGAACTAAACAATGTTCCGCTCACTATAATATTACACCAAAGCATGACTTACCTGAAAATCACTCCTAATATCACTTTTAATTTAAGTGAAGGTCGTTCAACCAACATTAGTCCTTCCATTTCACAATCTTTGTGCCTTTGGAAACAGATGAAACTTATCGGGTCCAATCTGCCTACACCTTTTGTTAAATTTTTATTTCTTTTGTTTTTCTCTTGTTTTCCACAAGTGTCATTAGTTCCATAATATATGAGTACTGGCCACTTAATTTTATTCTAGTTTTTGTTACAAAATCCAAAGTAGTTTGCGATAATAATTAACTGCCATTTTGGGAACTGAACACCGTAGCGAAGGTAACCCTTGTAAACAATAAACAAGCTAGAGAGTTCGATTTTCTGCCCAGAGATTTCCAAACATTTAAAACCAATAAATCTTCAGAAGTTTAAGGAAAACTTTTGGAGCTGCTTTCAGTACTATATCCCCAGTGGGTATTAATTGCTATTATCTTGTTTTATGGCGCCTGGTTTCCACGTGCTATCTCTAACCTGTGCAGTGGAACTTTCTCCAGACGGATATAATTTTTCTTCTATGCGGCAAGTTAATGCTTTTCCATTTTACTAATTAAAATCGAGCAGAATTTTCGTGTAAAATCTCTCTCTCTGAATAAATTGTGATTGCAGCGGAAACCGTCCCGGCATTTTATTGATGGCAAAGTAAACACATGAAGTGCACTCCTTAAAACTGGGCGCAAACAAACCGAGATCCTAAGTTAAACATGTAACAAAACCAAACAAGCTTTGTAGCACCTTTCATTGGCTTCAGAGTGCAAAAGCATGCAAATTTGCACTTTTCCAACATGAAGCTATATCACCTGCATGCAAATAAAAGTTTCAGGTATCAAAGCAGGTACTCCGGAGAGCCACAGTGTGTAGTGTGTTGTGACACACACTTCAATTTGTGGTCTGTAAGCGTGAGTAGTTACTTTCAAGTGAAATTTTGTTAGCGTGTTTTCAGTTTCAGGAAAACATTTTCACAGGATCCCCTCTGGCTGAAGTTTTAGGCTCAAATATCGTGGCCTATCCTGTTTGACACCATTTCATGCATGACACTTTATCGATAACACGGGGTTTTTCGAAATGTTTTGTGGCAATCGATTAGATCTTGGATTTCGGGTGATTAATTTCATTTTAAGTACTCTCTTGACTTCTGTGAGAATCCTGACAAAACAGACCATGAAGTTTCCAAATAAATCTGAATTTTTCACCCTTCTGACTCATCTAGAAAAACACAAATTTACCATGCAGCACATCACTCCCCTACTAAACTTCCTTGTAAATACTTTTATTACACAGTGCTCGTAAATTATCCAGTACCCATGAAAAGCAATTTTCACAAAAAAAAAAACACTGGAAAATATTTTCCGCAATGTTGTTTGACATTATTATTCATGAATACATTTTCACTTCACCCTGTGCAAAAAGGGTTAATATTTGGCTTGACGCTAAGCTGCAGGTTATTTCGGTGTCACGTTAAAAGGCAAACTCTGCAATTATGCGGTGGAATTTTAGGGAAATTTTTAATTGTGTTTAGTTTTGCAACTAATCATAGCTCAGTGATGTGTTTTTAAATTGAATTGTGGGCTTTTTAATAGTGGAATTAAATCTACGAAATAGCAACATAAAATTTAACTGAATTGGTAATTGGTTCCTAGTTAAATAGAGGTTTGCTGGTGAATATGGGGCAGTGTATTTATACGGAGAAAAATACAAATTTAATTCCGTTGTTTTTTTCATCAAATTGATGATTTCACAAAAAAAAAAATAAATAAATTGGAACTACATATTAACTATGATTAGGGGATCGAAAAGACGACATAATTTCATTGATGTATTAAAAATAGAAATAGTTTTATCTTTTCTACATCTATAATTGCTTTAGTCAGGGATTTCTTACCGAAGAGCATATCTTGGAACTGTATCCTTGAGTCAAAAGTGCATAAATGAGGGAGTATCTCAAGGTTCTGTTTTAGGGCCAATTCTTTTTGTTAATATTTCGGTTATCTATAATTAACATGAATAATCTGTATATATTTTTACTAAACTTCTGCATATCTTGACACTCTTTTTAATTACTTCCACAAGTGACTTTCCCAGTTCAAACTCAAACAATATTTTTTACAAGAAAAATAAATCAATGCTTTCTTTCAAAAAGCAACTTCACCCTTAACGGTCAAAGCATTCCGTGGAACAGATTAAGACAAATACTCACATAAACAAATTATTCCCATTATCAAAAGAGTCACCGACATTAAAGATTCATACGACCATGGCATAGTTTTGGAAAAATAATATGGGCTGATAACCAGAAAAGCTGCATTGTGCTATAAATCTTTAAAAAAAACATAGGTTGAATATGGAAAGTGTCTGAAGAGAACTGAGGTGCACAACAAAGGATGCTTTACTGGCAACAGTGGATCTGGAACACAACTTTTTACCAGGTTTATACAGCTCTTGGGAGAGTACTCTACCAAAAAACCTGCCGTAAAGAGTGCGGATGGAAGACTGCTGTATAGGGAAAGGGAGCAACTCCAGGGATAGAGAGAATACTTCTCCAGCATTTTAAGTAGTAGTTTGATTTCACTCCCCCTGCGTATAAATAACACAAAAGATACTTTGGTTGCATTAATGTTATATTAACTTGTGGTACTTGAGGTGGACTTGAGGTGGACATGTGAATTTCAAGTACTTGGAGATGTACTTGAAGTACTTGAGATGGACTTGGAAGTACTTATAAGTGTACCGGAAATTACAATTTTTAAATTCAGTCCCAGTACTTGTACTGTATTTGGAATTTTTTAAGTCCATGTACTTGTACTGGGACTTGTACTTGAAATATAATACCTGTAGTAATTCGAAGTTTACCCTAATGAATAGACCCACTAACAGCATGAACAGATTTGGATACAGATTGTACTGTATCCCAAAACTACATATCTACATGTGATCCCATCACTAAACTTGAATACCAATAAATGAACAACTTTGGCACTATATCGTTCTCGCACGAATTCATTTTTCCTCAAAATATTAGGAAAAACTGCTGTAGGCTTATTATATATCGATCTAATTTTCCAGAGATATTACACCTATACAAAAGCTGCTAATAATTTCATATTTCAACAAATGGAAACATTAGGCTCGCTATTCAGAACACGAAAGCGGTTTGGCTCATTTTTTGTAATCTGTTCGATTTCTTTGAGAAATTGGAAATATCTCTGTCCAAATCTCAACATTAATCAGCCTATTGGATACACTTTTGAAGACTATAGAATACCGTTCAAGCACATTACTTACATATGATATACGGGAATAGATATCATGTACAGGGTTGAGATGGCCCCAGTACGCATTAGACCAGGACACATAAGCTTTCTATGTCACAACGTTTAGGTCACGTACCATGTGATGTAAGAGCGTAAAGTGGTTTTGGACATAAAATTGTGCTCAGTAGCATTCCCATGTAGTTTAGGTTATTTCAGTTGAAGGAAATTTTACTGGACATCTTTATTGTGACACTCACTCAACCAAAATAATCTTGTGGCAATGATCTAGGATTAGGAAGTTGCTCGTCTGAGTTTGAATTTTATTTTACAGGCATCTAAAGGAATTAAAGTGGATTTTAACTCCCCAGAAGGGTTTTTTTCGCCTGAGTGGACGAGGTGCGCTTATTTATATAGGAGTTTGAGAAAAACATCACTATCGCACAGTAACGAAAGGCTGTACGTATTTGTTCGTTGGATTCATGTTTGTTGACGATAAGTGTGGAGGTTTCAATCCATTTTAAATCTGTTACTGATAGCATTAACAGCAGATACTTGCATCTAAAACACTCAGATATCTTTCAGATTGTTTTCATGCCTCCTACAGGAAGGCTAATCGAGATGCAAAGTGAGATGAAACAGTGCACTATTTGGTTATGAGTCCTAACGATTGAAACGTGATACCAAAATTGCTTATGAATACGTTTCTTTTTTCGCACCGTTGCTGAGCTTTATTGATAGGAGAAATTCTGCAGAAAAGTTATATGACAGTGCCGAGGTTGTCTCAAACTGCAATTCTTTCAAAAAAGACGTAAATAACTATGGTCTGAACTCCAATTAGCGACAGTTAACTTGTCAATTATGATTTCCCACAGAATAATTAAATTTATGCTTGGTGAATAGATTCACTTGCTGCTTTGAATGGGGATGATAACATACAAGAGCTCTCAACTAGAGACGTAATAGCACTTACATTTTTTTATGTCAAAGTCCCTTAAATAAATATTTTTAATTTTATGGTGAAGTATCCGAGCACATTTGTAGTGAAGTTTGCAGCACGAACTTCATAAGCTTCTTAGGGCCAAGAATAGTAAAATTACGTAATGGAGGTAGAAAAGAAAACTACATTTCCTTCTTTATTCCACTGTAAAGCAGAAATGTTTAAAACCGATGGGGTTTTCGAAATATGATTATTTTTTCATAATTTTATGGTGTACTCCAAATGGTTCCATAGAAGATGAATTAGCCTGTTTAAAAAATGTGAAGGAAATGGTTTCTGACTTAAATGCTAAAAGCGATGATGTAAAAAATTATAAAAACGAAATTTTTAGGGAAGAAGGACACACTTTTGGTTTACAAAGTTAAGCGATGTATCTTGTGAATGGATTTTTTTTTTCTGAATAGTTCTGTTTTTCTCTAAATTATTTATAGGAGTAATGAATCTTACATCAAAACAATATATTGTACTGTCGGACCAATATGCATACAAGAAAGTGGTTTATTTATTTTATTTTTGTTAATAATGGTAAGCCGCAGTGTATTTTAAAGCCATTTAATGGGTCTATAGTACCTATACTTTTCCGTCACTTAATCTAATTCCATGAGGTTCTTCATTCTCCTGACATAATCTAAATGTCGGATCTCTACTTCCTCTGTTTCTTAACATATGAATCACTAGTGAACTAATTACGATCATCATATCCATCAAAAACCCAACTCTGATCCTCCTCATATATAAGAGTTCCATGTATTTGAGCAACTTCAGCGCCTCCTACACATTTCTCTATTGTAGTGGAGGGTCCTTAGGTCTCTCATCGACCGATCTTCATTTCTGTGCCCGTCGGGTCCGTCTTTGATAATCTCTTGTTTGAATGCAACGAGACATTCAGAACATCACGCTCGTCTTAAATTTCGTCCACTGGATAGACATAATTTACATAATGCGGTGTTCCATACGGTTCGATACTAGGTCCCTTTGCTTTTTTGTAATTTCTACAGTAAAAGCCTAATGGCTGATTGCTCGTGGCCAAGGATCAGAGGATTCTCCCTGATCCCAACCAAATTAAATGATCAATCAAATGGTCAACTTCTTTCATATTTAGATTTAATCTTCCGACGGTATCGTCTGTGTTTGGAAAATGTTAAAAAATTATTGAAGGTATAAAATCTGGTGGCATCTTAAAGAGTCGTGTGGTGAGGTACGGATCAATCTTATAAAATATCAGTGAAATCATTCTTCTGAAGATGTATTTGCGCCGTTGAAGCAATTTGCTTATAAATTGTGACAATTTAGGAAATTCGAGTCCCACTTCAGTTCATCCCGTATTCTGTCTGTTCCTGTTGAAATTATTTCTTAAGTCTTCTTTAAACATGAAAATCTAAAATTAATTTGTGATTCTTCCTCACGATTTCCTTTCCTGTCGCTAAACGCCTTGATATGCATTTAAAATCCACTTAAAACCATGCTAATGAAAAAATAATAACTTGAGCGCATATTTGACGGGTACGAAATATTTTTCCAGCCATGGCGAGCAATTAGAGTAGGAACCGGGGCTCATCGCAGCTCTTTCATTTCTTTTTTTTTTGCCCTTGTCTTGAGAAATTCTTTTTATTAAATTGAAATTTGAAAAGCTTGGAAACAGTCGTACCCTACCCCGGTGCAGGGGAGCGAAAATTTCTGTTTAATTTAATTAAAATTGGCTCATCTATGGTCCCACGCCTTGCACACAGGGCTAACTATTGATTTCACATTAAATACCCTTTTAGGACGTGAATATCTGCATTGAATGATATCATTGTAACGGCGGCAATGATACACAATATTGCCGTCAACATCATCATCATCATCATCTGAACGCCTCGCTTAAGTCTTCAGGCGAATAAAGTGCTCCCAGAGAACAATCCATTTTTGAGTGATTTATCGTCCTGGATATTAAAGTATCACAGAGAACCATAAAACTAACATTTGTGTGATTTCCTATTGACACTTATGGGGGCCTGCCCGTTCACATCGATTTATTTGTCTTACACTTATGACGTGTTTACGATTATGGCTTTCGCTACAATCATTACTCATGTCACGAGCACCTCAATACCAATGAGAACTCCCACAGGTTGTAAATTTTATATAAGCACTGGGAGTTACTTGGATGTGTCCCAGACGACGCTTAGGCATAACTAATGAAACACACCGGAAAATATATTTGTCGTATGTACAGGTGAATTATTTATTTGTGAATCGTATAAGTGCCTGATATTCTTATTTTGGTGGCAGGCGTGTGGTTGCGTATTAGAGGAAAAAAATTTCGCCACAAGGTAATATGAAAACTTATATAATCGGTACCCACGTATTACCGATAACAATGAATTGAAGAAATCGCGATATTGATGTGCGAATAACCTATCTGAGGGTAATGGGTAAGACTTCAAAGGATACTTAGAATTCACAATTCAGAAAATTTCGTGGTTTTCTATACAACTGACGATCTAAACCATCAATGTGTTATGGATAGTCGTTATCTGTTCACAACCTAGCATCTACTCTCAACTGCGGTGCTATCAGTAAAGCTTCACCAAATGAGATTCCAATGATACCGTTTTTTGCCTTTTAGTATGCCTGTATTTTGTATTATGGTCAAATGCTACCAATGTCATCTTGTTGGCTCGCTGAAAAATGTGATCGTCCTCCAATTCTACAACAATCACGACATCGTTGGTGCGAGAAATATTTTCTCTGTTCCTTCAATATGCATTCGTGTTAGAAGGACTTACTGGACATGGTAGACTACCAACCTCTTATGGTACCCTTGGGTATTAATCCTCACCAGATTCACATAAATCACATACTCCTTCTATTTTATAATGCAGAACTGATTGTTATTGAAGTTTATTTGGTTGTATTTGGATTTGAAAATATTGCCTCAGATTACATAGTGATCTGTGCTTACAACTTTTTTTTTTAACTCACTCGATCTACTAAGTTATAAAGCTAAATAAATTAATCATCTGAAAATAAATAATAAAACTGAATTCAATGCAGTGGCCAACAGAGTTATGAAATCAATTACAGAAATTAATTTATGCTTTTCCACAATCTCATCCAGTTTACTTGCCTTAACCCTTCCTCCCTGCATCATTACATGGTTCACAATAAAACAAAAGTTAATGAGATATGAAAAAACTGTAATCAAAACCAAATGAGCGTAACAAGCACCTATAAAAGCACTTCAGGTTCATTGGCACAAGTGAGTCCGATTGCCTGTTCGAACACCTTTAAAACATCTTGTCAAAGTATTTGCTCGCATTAACACAGCCAGGCAACTTTATCAGCGTTGAATAAATGAAATTGGGTACCTACCAAAGGGAAATGAAGTAATAATACCCTTAACGCCTCATAATTACACCCTCACCTGACGACACACTTAGGTACACCGCTCAGGTGAAACAAAGGAAATCAAAGAAAATTCAAATGATCGACAAAAGTTTCATTAAGGACATGCCCACCTTTATTTGAAGCACAAGACGTTCTCAATTTGGTGGCTGTGTAAATGTGCGCAATAATTTCCAGGGACTTCGTCGCCAGGAAGAGGCAATACCAAGGTATCAGCATACACTGGCTGCATGGGTGATTAATATTTTATGCTTTTCAGAAAAATTAATTGACTTTTATTGCGTCGATTAAAGGTTTAAGTAGAATTTATGCTTTATCCAGCATCTTCTGTCTGGAGGTATTAAACGGAGTCTTAAAGGAAGATTTTTAGGGTTCTTGTGGTTATAGTTTTGAAGAGGGATGCTGTAGAGAGAATAGTATATTAATTTTGGATTTCAAACTGACATATACCGTAAAAGATTTCCCATTTAAATATAATTAAAAATAAATTTCTAAACTATCCATGAAAATATCTTATCGTTGCAATTTGTAATTCCACCATTTAAATTTTTGTCAAATCTTCAGTAAAATTACAAACAAATTAAAAAGTCAAGTAGAGAGTGAACGAGTAAAAACTCTTCTCCACTTACCTTGAAATCTCTGATCCTTGTAGTACCTTTTTGAAAATTTACAGCTTTCCTACTTGACACAAGAATGCATAAATCGTGCCTTAATTAAATCTAATTTTCACTATACACCTGATTTTCCTCGTTAAGAGAGAAGCATGCTGGCAATTGCCGTGAAAGTTTATTCCCTAGTTAACTGGCATAATTACTTTAAATTAGAGGGACCTACATTTCGTGTCAAAGAGACAAGAAAGCTCCTTCCCACTTATACAGGTATTCTATTTGGATCTGGATTTTGTTGTAATAATGGTCAATTTTCATTTCATTTCTTCTCTACTGTATTTTGGAATGGATGGGAGTGTAGTGTTTATTTTATTTATCTCTGGATTATTTAGATGGTTTTCTCATATTTCTCATGATAAAAAGTTAATTCCGTTTGTGGATAGAGATTCTATGAATTATAAATTTGAATAATTTAAAGACACGTAGGTATATAAATTTCTATAGAAAATGTCTTCAAGCCAAATTATGAACAAAGAGATTAAAATGTGATTGTTGCCTTGACAGTGACACAGCTCTAGGAAACTAGGAATGTCTAGGAATGACAATATGGGCAATAACTAAGAAAGGTTGTTCTACCATTAAGAATTGAGGTTATATTAAATCTACCATCAGGTAGCTATTTGAACGTTAAAAATTATAGTAACAGTTTTTCTTGAATATCACACTTCCAAGTATTTCACCTGTCGAATTGCTTCTAAGGCCCTATCCAATCACATTTACGACTAAAATAATTACAGAAAGAAAATCTGATAGGCTCTTTTCGAACAAAAATTGTTTGAATTTTGTATAGATTTAAAAGATATGAAGGAAAGAGAGAAGGACTTTAAAACGTAAGTAGAAATTTATACAAATTAAAGGAATTAAAGGAATTTCTGATTTGCTGAGTAAATTTCTGGCCATTTTGGACATTGTATCCCACATTTTTTTATATTTTACAATATTGAAAACAAAAGCAAAGTGCAACTAAGAAATTGTAGTGAAATTCCCTCGATGACTAAGGCCGTGGTCACATGCAACATACAGTATACCGTCTTTAGTGCGTCTTATGTATAAACAAATTGAAAATATTGATGAAATCCATTAGAAGATTTTAGGATTGATAGAGTTTCATATTTGTAATCCGTTTTGGAAAACTACAGAGTGACATTCCTAAGATTTCAACAGAAATCTTTCAACATGCCTCTAAAGCATACAACTCGGTGTTTTTTTTCTGTAAAAATAACAACTTTCAAACTCGACTATCTGCTTCCTATTGGATGGAGCAACAATCCTCAGATTTCAATTATATCTAAACTTCTCATTACACGTTTTATTTGCCACAGGCATACTGAATTTCAGCTGGTAGTGCATCTTTATTCACAAAGTGGAACTAATTCGAAACTTACACAAATTGAAGGGGAATAAAACGTGTGATATTGTCAATTAAATGTTAACAACAACTCAAATTTTAAAAGTCATCTATCGCAGCTAAAGTGCTTATGAAATTATCAGTGCTAGAATGCTTATGGGGGTCTTACGAAAAGCGCAGTGCTTAAAATGCAAATAAATTCATTTGAAATATTCATGGCGTAGGTACTATAAAGAGAACCTTAAGGGCCGCAGGGGATGTACTGTGCATTAGAAATTCATCTCTAGTACTACAGTTGAAGAGTTTTGCATTGACAACAACAATTTGCACTGAAAACTGCACCAGAACAGAAATACACTTGAAAGTCAGTCGAGCTGAAATTGATTCCCAGCCGAGGAATAATTAAAACTGATGCATAGCTGCTTCCTGTGAGCGTTATCCGACTTATATATATAGCTGGAACAAATGTATGATTCCCCGGGTGCATTTGCAACCCCAAAATCTCAAACTAACTTCGCCCTGCGTTTAATTGAAGATAATTGACTTAAGAGTTGCATAGAAAACTTGTTAAGGTGGTCACTTCAGGAGCCAGGGACCGGGTAAAGTGGAATCAAAGCGATTATGCAGAACTAGAATCACAGCCTTAATTCGCAGCAGAAGCCAACAGAACCATACTCTTCAGGATTTGGCTTTCTGCTGGATCTGGTTTTGTCGTTGGATATGGAGAGTTTTCGTTAAAGGCTTCCGTAAATTGGATGTGGTCTGGTAAAGGTTGGGAAATTTTACACATCGTCAGGCTTTTCTCTTACTCTGGAGGAGAGCTAGAAAATTTAGAATGCTACCGATTGCAGTAGAGCACAATATTGTTATCATGTGCGTAATAAAGCGTGTAATTGCTGAACATAAGTTTCCAACATCTTGGCAACTGGCTATTGGAAAGTTTTAAACGTTTAAAACATGAAAATTTCCACCGGATCTCATAATGAAGAAATTTCCATCGTTCCATCCAAGTTTTTGAATTGCATTTTGCAGGCAATAGAGCCAGGAAATAAACGAAGAACGTTAATGTCGACACAATGCAACATACATAAAGTAAATTGGATCTAGTTCAACATCTTCACTGCAATCGTACAATACCTTGGGGACAAACTAATAAGAAGATGATTTCATGTGAGGTATACCACGAAAAGTTAAAAGATTTTTTTATACCAAAGTCTGATAGAAGCAGCTAATAAGTCATATAAACCAAAAAGCTTGATCTTCTTCTTTGTTAAAAACGAAAGATCGTGCCCCGCAAATGTCAAATTAGGATCTTAGGATATACACCCGCAGTTTCAATTGTCTGGTACCAAAGTAGAAATCTTTAGAAATCGCACTATATGAAATTGTCCATTCTATTGTGGAGGGAATACCTTCCAAGAAAGCATTCTAGATGTTGAAAGATATTTTCAAGATTTGATCTTCAGCGGTTGAGTATTACAATCTGTTGAGATAGCGGAGGAGCCGTCAAGGTCAGTGAAATGCCATTGGTATTAAAAGCAGTACATTGGTTACCTTGGTTGGGGAACCTACTTAATAGGTAGAACGACTCAGGAATTGTGGAAACCTCGCTGAACTTGCTCAGTATTAAAACTTTCAATTGATCCTCTGATGACACCTTCTGCTATTCTTAGATTCTCTCTGGTGGATGGACAGTGAGTTACCCCATAATGATCACTATTTTTGAGGGACTGACTGTCCTTACAGAATTTAGAATTCAAATAACTCTTAATGAAAAAACTCAGGAGTTCCTCAAGGAACTCTGCTTGTCCCCTAAGTTTTAAGTATTTAAAAGTCTTTCGTGACTACTAGTTTGTAAAGTAGACAAAATTTATCAGCTTATTGCTATTAGGAAATAATTTCTTGCATTTTACCAAATAACCACTTTTAGAGAAGATGAAAAACCAGGTTTTATTATCGGGGAGTGGTTCGATTTCTTGACTACTGCTCTATGCTTGATGTATCTAATTCACCTCAAAGTATGGGAAGAAAAGGGGAGAGGGAAGATTATACATTAAATGCTTTCGTCCATAATTCGTAAAAGAGAACATTTAAAGTTATTAAAAAACAGTAAAAAAACTCGAATACCTTACCATAAATGGCCTGAGTGCAATTTTTATTGGCTTAATTTCCATCGAATCGTTGAAATCGAAAACACACTGTAATTGTACTTCAGGAGTTGTAAACCCTGCCTGTTCCAAAACAGCTAATTTTTAAATATCCGTAAACATATGCTTGAATTCGTGTGCATATCCTGCATGCAATCATATACTCCTTGAAATATGAGCCCTCTTCTATAATTGTGAACCTATTCAGAACGCTTTATAGGGTCTTCAAGAGAAATATGCGAAAATTATTTTATCCGATTCCCACTTGAAAAGCGGGAGCTATTGATTTAATTGTTCCGAAAACTGCAGTAAATATGGAACGTGTGCACATACACTTCGTTTAAAAGGGTACGGAAAGAGCAGGTGGAGCAAGAGAAAATCGAGTTTACCTTATCTTTGAGCCAACAATTTTATGGAGTTGTATACACACTTGTACAGCTACCGCCTGCAACACTACCTACTCCACCTGAGGGAGCTATTTTTAGAAACAAAGGAATGCTATGATTGCATGCTAGCTCCCAATTGGCCTTACTGTTGAGCATTTATTGCTTTTTGGCATGTAAATTACATACTTTACCGATTCTGTTGTGATTTTATTGCAGAGTGCAATTTCTGCATTAAATTAAAAACAAGGTGTAAAAGCCGGGCTGCTCGCAGGTGAAAGTTATGTTCGGCTTCAATGATTATCCTCAAAATTAATTTGCATAGGTTTATGAATATGGAACGAATTCAAATGCTTTTGAAGTTTGAATTGTGTCGCATTAAATGGGTGCGATCAGTTTGTGTGAGAATGAAATATGTTGTAACGATTTTGTTTTTTTTTTTACAAGAAAGGGCTGTGATACGAACAAAATGTCACAAATGGAAAGCCTGCCCATTTGCGTGAGAAAATGTTATACAGGATTAGATTAAGAGACCCGACGTGAATATATGAGTTCCCATGAGCAGTTATGAAAGAATTTTATACGAATAATATGGTATAAGTGGTCGTAAGTAGAAAATTGGCTCTTTTCAATTCTTTGAGAGCTGAATGAAGCGTAAATTTTATTTAACACGTTTTCTATACTTTGAATATAGTTTTAGACCAAATCAAACACTCGACATATGTTTAGACCATTTCAAAGTAATTTATCGAAATCATTCTGTGTTATCTGGTTATTTAATTTGTGTAAAACAAAGGGACGCCCGTAGGAGGCAGTTTTTAATCTAAGTCATTTGACCTTAAAAATTTGTTTCGGTTTCCTTTGTTCCAAAAATAAACGAATCCGAATTTCTTGAACAGTCTTCCTATGTAATCAATAAAAGTTACACTCACTTGTTTGATCCTCAAACATTTTTTTTTCCACAACCTTTAATGAAAAGGGTTCAATTATTCGTAAAGAAAGAAGTACCTTACCTAAAAATAGGTCATGAAGTACGCCGTAAGCGAAGGGTAAAAATTCTGTGCAAGGATAATTGGTTGTTTAAGGAAATCGCTCATGGTGAACTCAAATCGACCGGAAAATTAAGTCCATTAAATTTCATGAACGTAAATTGGATAAAACTTGATCTTAAAGATTGTTGAATTTTTTTCCCAGTTCATTTTGCTTTAAAAGTTGGATTTGAAAATCTTTATGTCATATAATCTGTTTTTAGGGGGATTTGGAAGACATAAAAGTGAGCTGCCATAAAAATGTTCACAAACAAATCAACCGAATTAAAAGGAATATTTTGAGCAAAGGTCAGAAATTAATTAAAAATATCCTGGGGCAGTGCCTTTTTCCAGACACAGTAGCAATAATTTGTTTCTTTTACGTTTGAAAATTTTCCTTCAAGCTAATCTTTTCCATTACGAAAGCAGCTTCAGTCGGTGCGTTTGATACTATTACTGTTGTTGGCATTCACATCAACACTGCTGAAATCGCAGCCTACACAAGTCGGTGGATAGGATTTCATTTGGTCCTTAATCCCACGATTCATACAGCGACTTTTTTTTCTTCTTTTCAACTTTTTGTATGACATCTAACAATGCGTATTATGTTTGACCTGGATGTTTATCATAAGGTCGTTCACATAAGCACTGAAACCTATTCCTATCTCATAGAATAGTTCATCCACTACGATGTGCTAATGATATTAGGCTCGATCCTTTAGGACAAGGCCGTTGTTTCAACAGTTTGATGTGAGATGCTATCGAACGAAAAAAGAGTCTCTCTGGCCGCTTACCGACAGAATTGCCTCAACCACTGGTACTCAGATAAACCACCGCGTCCTTTGCAGAGCGGAAAGTTGGAAAATTAATGTTTACGGTTACTCACAGTGGTAATACTAACAAAAAATAACAGCTAACATGTAAATAATAGACAGGCCTAGGAAATACTGGGGGTTTTCCAAGAGGACATTTCAGGAAACAGAACTTTTTAAATCTCACTTATGAGTAGGATCTCTCGCGAGGTGAGAAATATCAAAAATCAGGGAAGATGTCTAAAGGATGCATCACCTGGAATAAAAGACATTTAGAGATGAAATGCATACAAAATCAATAAATATGAAATCCGAAACAAAAATGGACAATTATTTCAGTATTTTGTACACTCATAATGGACAACTTTAGCCAACTTTAGACAACAAAAGCCATTTTTAATGAATACCTTCTGTAGTACGAATATTGTTGCTTCCCAATGTAAATCACAGAAAAAAGTAAAAAAAAGATCATGAAAACAGTCATCCCTTTGAACTGGATTCAATACAAAAATCCCACAATCCTTAAAACGTAAAATTAATAATCAGGAGCAACTCTTTTATGGACATCAGGATCCAGTTTCACTTGTATTAATTAACACGAGTTAGTCCTGGCCAGAAAAAAAAGAGCTCCATTTTGAAAAATCGGAACAAATTCTGTGTTTAAAATGCATTCATCATGAACTCGGGTGCCTCGGGTGCAGTGAAAGAAATCGTTGCAATATTGATTTCGGGGAAAGCGATCTTTAATGAAGACATATAATGTGGGTGCAGGCTTTTGGCCCCAAATATTTGCAATGCACCCAATCTCCATTTCTGGGAAAGACAAATTTTCTGCAGTGCTCATGTTTGCTTCGTTTTCGATGGCAACATAAAGGCAAAAATTCAACGATAAAAACAAGCAGCCAAAAACAAGGATAGCGGCAATAAGGATGGAGTTTGGCATAGAGTCCTTCAGTATGAATTTTATCAATAAATATAACAATGGAAGAGATGCAGCCAGTCCACAAGAAATGGTCATTTGTACACCGACACACTAAACCTCTATTCAGTGGAATGATTAAATATTTCCACCCACATAAAGAACAGAGTCAATCTGCACAGAACTGGACTCTCATTAGAACTGAAAGTTGAAACGTGGAACTTTATGGGCAGAGACTATAGCACCGAAACCAAATGAAAAGGAAAACATCTTGTCTTGTTGTCTGTGTATTTGCCCACCCTCGGTGGATTCTTA
This sequence comes from Dasypogon diadema, assembly GCA_006980735.1. NCBI lineage: Eukaryota > Metazoa > Arthropoda > Insecta > Diptera > Asilidae > Dasypogon > Dasypogon diadema. Next base: position 77,655 of record QYTT01094569.1, read on the forward strand.
AATACGTTCAAGCTTCTCCTGAAACAAATTATTTCAAGCTTTTTAGTTTTTCCGTTTGTTATGGTGGAGATGCCGTCGAGGACTGTAGCAGTTGTGTGGGTAAGATATGTACCCGACAGGGTGGAATAATTTATAGACCTTAATCTCCTCCTTGTCACGTAATTCGACAGATTACGAGAAGAGGATTAGACATCTAATTAGCGACAAATGCACTCGCTAAAGAAACTGGTACAAATTATTTTTAATTGGAAGAGATTTCAGGTGGCAGAAAGACTATAATTTTTTAATTAGAAGCCGTAACAATTCCGTTTTGGTGGCGGGGGAAGTAATTAGCAAAATGAGTTCTTTGCTATTGATAACGATTTTGTTGTACAAAGCCCGAAAAAAGGTATATAATTGACTTAATAGGATAATTACTCCCGGTTTCTTCCTTTATTAATTTCGTGATTTTGTTCGTGATTTAATTACACGACCCGATTTGAAAACCCGAAATCTAGAAAATATTAAAATGATAATTGCGTAAATGTGGTGAGCTTGCATCATATATGTATGTTTAAGTACTTTTAATTTCCTGTAAGTGAGAAGAAGGTATAATTTTCAGCTACTTTATAGAAGTACTTTGTGTGCAGTAGGTTCGAAGAGTTTAATTCTATATCCAATAATAGTCTCCGGCATTTTTACAGAATGTAGAGAACTATTTCCTCTTGGCTCTTCTTGCTACCAATACTTTCTTTTTTTTGTTAGATTAGCATTGAGTTGATTCTAACGTGATTTTCAGAAAGGTGCTGGTTGCAATACCTTAAAAAAACAATAACGGGTCTAGAGGAACGATCAGCACTGGGAGGTATTATAGAGAAATGAAACTAAATTGTTTCAAAAATTGTTTAGAAAAAGGAGGCCATGTCTTGAGGAGTATCGAAGCGCATCACTATTAACGTATGCCCATCAGTCTATTATAAAGTTCTGACAGAAGCTATACACAACTCAGTTTGGTTAATCCTAACATTGAGTTCAAAGAGAGGTCCAAATTCCGCTCTCTCTGGTATTCTGTTGGATAAATCACAAATTCTGCGCCCAAAGAAGACAAGAAAAAACGAAAAGCTTGCAAGCAATTTTCCGAAACACCTCTGTGATACCTTAAACTAATGGACACGGTGCGACTATATCCTTCCACTAAAATATTCTCTACTGTTCTACTGAACAAATTTGCAAGACTTTGCAAAATTTCATAGCAGGCAACAAGAGTGCCTGTGAAAAAGTCCTATCCAACAAGAAAATCCTTTGAAATTTTAAGTTGAAGGCTCTACATCATGTCCTAGGTATTACCTGTTTTTAATTAAATGTCACTTTGTGTGAGATGCCAACGTCGTAGCCCTGGCCATCAAATCAACCACCATATAAAGAGGTCAGATGAAAGGGCTAAATTAGATGAGGCTTCGGACGAAAGCCATTGAACTGAGAAACTAAGCAATTACTATGCATTAGAAAGTCTTTCGATGTCATAGTCAGGGGATGACATCGAAAGATTTTGTAGGCATGGTTGCATGCACCATTAGAAATGAAAAGGCATCATTGCCGCCACTGCTTGAAAACTGTTTAGGACAAAGTCCGGAGTTTGAATATACTGCTGGTCGTCAACAGTCAATAGATCGAATTGTTTAATTCCATGAACGATTGAACACACTGTTAGTTCTATTGGTGTACCGGGTCAATTCATCTGGAAACGTCGGTCTTGTTCGTTCGAATTCAAAAGCACCAAGTACATAACTCCCAGCGCAGAAAGAGCACCCCAAACCCTCTTGTCTGCAGCCAAAAAGTGTGCTACCGCCTCTCCAATACACCTAACCCCATAAAGCGGTGGATAATAAAAAAAAACACAAAATTTCACCAGCAGTTGATGTGAGAAACGACGGAAATATGAATTTTATGGCTGGAAAAACAAATCGCCAACAACGTATTTATGTGTATGTGAAGTAGTTCATTAAATTTTTACACATCGTCTACTTTTATTGTTTTAAAGTTAAGTGAAGTGTGAGCGAGCACAGAAACGCGTTTGCCGCCCGTTGCGTTCTCTCGCTCGCACACACCACCAACTTCTACGGATGCTGAGAAATTTTTTAGTGCTTCAAAATAGGTACGATGTATGTTTGCTCATTTAAAAGTAATTGAAAGTCAAAGGGTATACCACAACGAAGGGCCCTTCAGAAGGTTTAAATTTTTGTTTACGTTGTTATTGAAGGATTGTGAATGGTTCAAGGGTTCATTTATGCGCTACCCCAGACCGGAGAGACTTGTAAACTGTTTTAAAGTCCTGCTCACTATCGGGTTCTATCGGTCCACTTTAAAATTCTATCGTCACACTGTAAACCATCCGCCCCAATAATGAATTTTGGGGTTAAAAATCTTTTATCGTCACCAGCTTTCACCCAAATTTATTTTCATCTGAAATAAATTGGAGGTGTTATCAGTTCTGCTCCTTCAGTTTACGGTGACGATACACACAGAGAGACACAATTGGAGGATTACGCCAAAGCCACTTGACTGCTTTATGTACAGGGATTTCCGTACTCAATTTATCTTAGCCCTGGTAACTGGTTGGTTACGTACGAAAATTTTATCCATCGTCTATATTTCAGTATAACGTCTGCCCGGGCTGGCGGTTTTAGCAAAGCTCTCCATCCAAGGAATATTTTTTCTTATGTAAAATTTATACGTCAACATATCACGGAAACGTTCGTATTTGTTGACTCTTTAGAAAAGTGCCTGAATTGGGGAAAATTTGTGTTTTCACAGGCGAACAACGACACACGCTACAGCTTGCCGTTTCAGATGTCGGAGGATTTTAAGTGGGTCACTAGCAGTTACTCGTCAGGTTGTACATATTTGTACATTGCTTAATGGTTAGGATAAAGGAAGGAAAATACCATTAGGACATTCAATGAAGTCATTTTTGGGACAAATTATTGCGAAATCCTTATAAGGTTACATATGACGTTTTTAAGTATTGAAGTTTTTGAGCTCATAAATAACACAAATTCCTTTAGTCATCTTCACGGTTAGCGCTCCAGCTATCATATTGTACCTTGCTAACGTTCCAACCATGACCGTAGTATTTTTCTAAGTATGTTTACTAAACTTGATTAATAGAACCTGACATAACTATATGCCGGTAAAGGGAGCTTAGGAGAATTCATCGATCGGTCTTGAGAATTTCTTTGAAGAAGTTTCGTTACTATTGCATCCTGAGGTCTCGAAACATAGGTAACACAAATTCAATTCAGCATGATGGTAGTTCCGCCAATGGGCTGTAAAAGTATTCGCCCAATATGCCCTTTCTTCGTCTGGCCAAGCCGGGGCATTCTCATTCTCATCATCCATTTGGATTTTACAGAAAGGAGCACCTATGTGCTCTGCATGCCTACCGAAAAGATAATACCCTATTACAATGGCTTCCTAGGCAATGAAACCGTCCTCCCGGGATTTTAGAGGTGTGCCTATAGATTTGCCCGCCTAGAAAAATATCCATACTTGAATCCTTTCTAGCAAGTTCGTCGGCTGCCTGATTTCCGGGCTCGTCACTATGCCCTATGACTCCGTAAAGACTAACCTTGGAACAGTCTCCCTAGGCTAAGGTGCGCTGAACAAGATGCAATTTGATCATGTTCGAGTCAAGTGCTTTAATAATGGTTTGACTATTAATGTAGATCTCGAGGGTAGCCGAAAACGAGGAAAAACCTGGAATGAGATGGATTGACTTCTTAGGTTGCGAGTTCTTAACTTCGCGAGCTCCAGAGGGATACAACCGTAGAGGCGGCTAAGACCCTATAAGGGTCGCAATAACCTATAATGATGATGACTATAAGCGAAATACTCCACGATTGACTATCTGTTCCATCGTAGACATAATACATAACTGTATTTGTATGTTTGTAATACCCCATATCGGTCGGTTTCTCTGACGATTCAGGGTGCTTCACGAACATGGGTCACGTGATGCTGATCCCTTTTATGCATGTGTACATTACCTCTGAATAACCCTCCATCACTGTGCCTCTATATATTAAAAAGTCTACACAATAAAGTGTGTCTCAAACCTCGTAAGAATCCATTAGTTTCCTACAAATTATAGTTAACCTAATCTAATGCCAACTCTCGCCTTCCTAGCAAATTCTGATTTAACCTCATTTAATTTGTAGCCGTCAGATTTTGAACATGAATTGTGCCTACATTTTAAAACATTTCATTTAGGGCTAGGTAATTTCTTGCTCAAATCCATGCCAGACACCAAGTCGGTCCTCAGGAGGACCCTTCTGCGTTGAAATTACAATCCACCGGTGAGATATCACCACAAGCAGGTGCCACTGCCATATTACTCTGCAAATCCATTTCAACTCGATGTCACTCAAACCGGGCCAGTTTTCTTTACCCCCAGCAGGAAAAACAGTGACAACGTCGCCCCGAATGATATGAAAGTAAAAATTGATACATATTTTAATTTCGAGATAAATTCAGCAGAGCAACCTGAGCCAAATGGATAAGTTGGAATTCGTGTGCTGAACTGGGGAGACCTTGGAGCAGCTGACTGCAACTGGATCCATTCATCCCCAGGTCCATGTAGTTGGGAGCACTTTTGATTTCACTGACGGGAAAAGAAAAGGCATGGCAGGGCAAAGCGGGAGGGACGAATCTAATTTCCCGAATGAAACCCCGAAGGCGGAAACGCAAGACTGTAATTAAACAGTTCGACAATCGAACGGCTGAGATAATGAAATTCCTAAATCGGATCAAGTCTTATCTGGAAAATGACAAACACAACTTAGCAGCTGACGGAGCGTTAAGTTAATTGGATTTGGATAAAACATCTGCCGGCTCCGGCAAATGGAAATCATTTCTATGCCCGTGCAACCACGGGATTGAGACGTAAAGCAATTATTGATCTAAACAATTTAGGGGAAACTAATTCAATCCTTTGGTGCGAATCGCTTCATAATGACAAGTCCTCTGTTGTGCTGGATTGGATACCGATTCCAGCTCGATTCGTTGCACCATCGGAAGCTGGGGATGGTGCTATTTTCTTGGCAAAGATATACCAGTCTAAGGACTTATTGGAGCAAAATTATCTCTAGGAAACGAAATTACAAATCTTCTGTCTTTTTTTTTGCTCCGTTTCTTTTAATGAAACGGACTCTGGAACAGATCAATTTTCAAGTCACGTCCTTCTGGTGGTTGGGATGAAAAGTGGCTGCTCAAAGACAAAGTGTACTCTATGATAAATTGGTGTAATTAACGCTGAATGCTGGGTTTGATTTGTGGTCAAATGTACTCTGTGGATTTCCAGTTCTTTAAAACTTAAAAAAGAAATCCTTGATGGGAAAGTACTTCGGTTCAAACTAGTTGGGAATGAGTTTAAGAGCGCTTAAAATCCCCATCGTACTCCTTGTGGCTTTGCACTTATCTCTCGGTTAGTTTTACTATTCCGCACGCTGTTGAAAATTATTCAAATTATGAGGCGATAATAAAATTATGAGATGGCATTAAAATTTGAGATTCCCATCTTTAAATGGGTTATTCAGGTGCTGGTGCCGGAATTTCATTTTGTTTTGTTTCTTGGATACTTGCCTGGAGGACTGATGATGATACACACAACGATTGACATTATATAAAATTGGAGCTATTAAAACTGCACTTCTTAGATCGCGATTATTTAGAATTCTAGAAACTCTAGAAAAAGCGTTTGAATTGGGCGTCACCTGCAAGTGTTATTTAAATTCAAACTAAAGTATAATTTGAAAATGTTGGCAAAGAGAACATGCATTGTATTGGACAAATTCCCAAGGAAAAATATGAAACTCATTGACGAGAGAACTGATAATATCAAGTATCGATTCTTTGGAGCACTAACGTAATGTTACTTGTTTTTCATTCCTTAGTCGCTACTCTAACGGATCGGGTTTGTTTCAGAGCTCGAACGGAAACATTGCAGTATCGATTTTTTATAGCACTAAAGTAATACTGATAGTCTTCTGATCTTTTATGGCTACTTTTGTCTGCAACAGTAGCGCTATTCTTTAAAAAGTTTATAATAATTCGACTACACCGTGAAATTTCGTGTTTTCGTGTGATTACTCTATACTGCGTTTTGATTTACCTTCAGAAATATGAGTCTTAGAATTTTGAGTTGAAGATTCGTTGGCAACAGCTGTACTTGACTCCTACATTTTGGTTAGACATTCAAAAAAAAAATTCTAATCTCCTTTAACGATGGGAACGATGGAAATTTTTCGTAAGGAAAGGTTTGTATTGGACACTGCATTCGGGTAACAATACCTAAAATGAGCCAATCAGTTGTTATTATGACACCACAGTGACCGTCGTAAGTGTTCTATACCGTAGTCTTCAGCCCTAAAGTCTGCTTCGTTCAAACCGAACCCGAACAAGTATGATACGTAATATCACAACTCCTTTCCATTACCCTCAATCAAAACTAATCTGAAAGTATACTTAAAGATTAAAAGATTTCTCTCCGTTGATAAGCCTAGTTTTTGTTCAATTTTCGCCACCAGAATCCAATCTTCCGGCAAAAAGTCCTTAATTAGGTCTACATTTTCAAATAAAACTTTTAAATCCACCACTCCAAACCACATTATCCTAACAAGAAACGGCATCCATCCCATAACATCCTGAATCTGTTTTATAAAAAATTCACAGGGAAGAGGGTGAAAGAAAAAATCCCGAAAAAAACCCCTGCAATTGTCATACAAATATTTGCGCGTGCTACATGCTGATAGGTTTTCCGCACAACGGAACATCTAAGGGAAAATCAATAATCCTGTTATCCTTAAGCAGAAAAATGGCTTTAGCATCCTTTCGCGAAGAAAATGTTGTCTACGTGACTTCGATTAGGCTGCGAATTTACATCTCATTCCAGGAACCCCATTTTTAATGGAGACACATTGTGGGAGCACTCAATCACTCCGAAGATGCTTCATTTACATGTGACTTGTTGAGGTACCGCGAAAAGGACAACAAGTGCCGGGGAGTTTATTTTACAACGAATCACCTCTTTCCATCCACTGAACAATTTAATCAGGCATTTTAAATTCAAGTCTGACATCCCTAATTTGATAAGTAGTCAGGGATATAACCTAATCAATCTTGATGGGACCTTTTGCCCTCTCAGTCGACACCATTCCATAGGCACTTAATTGTTTACTTGAGAAATTAGAAGATGAAAATTCAAGGCTATTCCGACGCTTCTGTCAACTCCCAGAGTGCCGATACATCTTTTTCTCGCCCAATTGTTCTCCAATTTTACCATATCACCAGCAGTAATAGTTGACCTAGTTCGGAACTCGATGATTTACTTATCAGATTTCAGCGGAGCGTTTTGAACATGAGCTAGCTGTGCAGGTTGTTTAGTGTCAAAAGTTCGATTCTATAAAACAAGAAAAGGGAAAAAAGTGGGAAAAAGTTGTGAAAGTTTTGAATGCACAACTCGGTGCGCTTTTTCAAAAATCACTTCAACTTTGTTCAGACCCACTTCGACTAGATAAGGTAGGTGCCTAGAATAGCTGATGAACTTTTAATGGGAAAAGTGCTCGGAAAGTGTGAAAACATCCAGCAACTTTGCAGCTATAAAACGGCTCAGAAATTTGGGTTATGGGTATTTAGGGTTTATCAGGAGAACAAATTTTTCCCTCGTCATATAAACTTAATGAAGACTTTTTCAGAAAATTGATATCTTTATGACACTTGCTAAGGATCCTACTGGTGGTAATTAAGAGTTCTTTCTAGCAGTTTTTTTTTCTTTGAGTAGTTTTCGGAAGATCTTGAAGTTGTGTCAAGAATATGTTGACAGAGGAAAGAGGAAACTATACGGAAAATGGGGTTGTCTGATATTTTAACTATGACAGAATGTATCCCCTTATGAAAAATACTAGTGTTTCGACCATGGAATGGAGAGTAAGCTACTTCGTTCCCATCTACTAGATCAATGAATCGGAAACTATACAAAAGTTTTAAAGTTTGACTAGGACTAAGGCATTTTGAGGTTGCCAACTTTAGCAGCTCGTTTTAAAATGAGTTTAGCTTTGTAGAACAAGGGGCTGATACCATACCCAGTTTCATTTTAGTTTTGTGTAGTATCTGAGATTTTTCTTATCAGGTTTACCACTAAATAAGCACGAAAAGTCTGTAAGAACGGCATATCAAACTACGGGAGCCATTCTTTGGTGGGTTTAAATCGTAAAACTTTCTCTTAGATTAACTTTCAACAAAAGTCACCTATCCACAAAAAAATGTTCAAACCAAAACCACCGAGAAATATTCAATTGAAAACTTTCACATAATTTTTACACTGAAAAATATCGATACAACTTCTCAAAGGACACCATGGAATGTTGCAGGCATTAAGTCTGACAAGCCATTGAGATATATAACGAGATCAGTCATCATATGGAATCTAATAATTTGAATGAAACCTTCGCTCCAGTTGGTGTCCTTTCGTGTCATCAATCTTCATAAGTTTGTTTGATGATACCAAATGGTCAGTAAATAAAGACTTCACCATGTGGAACTGAGAGCCAGATGGGGTGTCCTTACTTCCGGTGACTTCAGTCATAAATCTTTTCTGAGGAGATTTATAGACAGTGCGGCACCTCTATTGAGTACACGTACAAACCATGGTAAGCAGCAAAACGTTGGTTTACTTTCATGTTTACCGGTAAGTAGTATACCTACCTACCGAACCACCTACAACGTACATGGGGCAACAGCTTATTTTAAGATTTTGATTTATACCATCGAAAATGAAGGTGTTATTAGTGATGCCACAATTGAAAATTGTGGGGTTGTGATAGAAGATTCATAGGGAAGGGATTAAATTGAAAAGTACAGATTTATTTTTAATAATTCTGTTCACGAAATGGGGGCGGCAGGTAATTCCGCCTTTTGTTTATGTCGGAAGTTCTATTCCAGTAGAACAAATGCAGTCCACTGTAATAAAATGAAAAAGAAATTAGCGAAAGTGTTGAAGATGTATTTTGGGCGATAAACGAACCTCAGAGACGAATTGTATCCGTTCCAACTCCTAACAGATTCGTCACAAAGTCATTCTCACTCATTTTGTGTTAATATTTCGAAGGCGTGAAGGACATTCTTGTATTGACAGTGTGATAAAATTCGTTGATTAAGGGTTGATTCTCACGCAATATTTAATTACCAAAATCATGAAGGTAATCGGGACGGATGTAATCATCATTAGTCATCACGTTTTCCCCCATGCATAATTACATTGAAGCATAATTATTTCCATAGTATTCCTCTCCTCCTAGATGGATTTTGAATTTGAATATGGAAATCTGTTGCCACAGATACCAAACGAGAATATGTTTCACCCTGACGAGACTGAAATGGGGTTGTGGTGGAGACGGTTCATTGTAGAATTCCTCGGCTTGGAATATCTTGAATGTTTTATTTCAAGTGTAAGAAAAATATCATTTTGCGAGTATTAAACCATAAATCACGTTGTACACAGCTTTTATGAATTTTTGTCGATTCCCTAGGGTGATGTGATGAGACTGTATACCCCCGATGTGTGCCAAGTGAGTGCGACGAGACAGCCTCTGTTATTGAAATTAATGTGGAGCACATAAACATTTGCAAGATGAGTGAAATAATCGTAAAAGTCATTGATAAAACCTCCGCCTATATCTGCCCCTCGTTTAGGTATTTCCATTTTATTGTTTGCTGGGAATTTGATAGATATCCTTCATAAAGACTAAATAGATCGTATTATCATCAACTATTCGTAGGTACTGATGGTATAACTAGGTATGGACGATTGAATTTTCAACACCCCCCCCCCCTCCACAAAAAAATAACGCTAATAAAATTAAAGCACCGAATGGTTGTTGGCGGCCATCGAGTACATCTGCACCAGAGAGATGGTGTTTTGCCCTTAAAACGTATCGACTGCCACCACCATCACCCATTAAATGTATAGTAACAGTAGGGAACATTCGATAAGAGTTGTTGTAGTCAACACTCAAAAGTTTTATGACAAAGTTATGAAACTGAATGAGGTCGCACGTTGTGAAAAATATTTTTATGACGTACTTCCTTTCTGAAAACAAGTTCTATTCGATATTAGAACTATTTCCAGGGGATTGTAAAAAGTCACACGGCTGGAATAAGTTATTTTATGCAGTTGAGGCAATTCCCTGATAGAGTATGTGGGTATTAAAGTTTTCTAGTTTGTGTGAAGTTTTGCAATATGAGAATAATACCAATTCAAAGAATTCAGTATGTGTTGAATTCTTTTTAAGTTTTTTTTTATTTCTAATCCACCAATTCTGCTATAAAATAAAACGAAATGAAAGAAAACTTCTTGGGTAGCTTCCGTGTTAGAATAAGTGGGGGATTTAGCATTAAATAACATGGGTTTAAGATAAAGAATTAGAGCAAGCTGAAAGCACATATGAGGTGTATTGAAAATCCACTAAGAGTGATTAATCTTAATTTGGGTAATGCATGCTTATTACACAATAAAGTCACAATTTATTTGTAATGGATGACATCATCAATGAATTTCATAGAAGCCGATGAAAAAATAATGTATAGAATATTATCGAAAAAATAAAAATCTTTTTATAGTAAGCCGAAGTAATCGTAGTAGTAATTTTCTGCCTGCTCTTTTTCCGCTAAGGCCCGCAACTAACTTCAACGACTCTAGTTCTGGAATAGATAATTACTCAGTCTTCTGAATTGGAGCGGTACTCGAGAAGAACCATATTTCTTATTGTAAATCAATTTACCTCGTGCAGTGTAAGACCTTTAATGTGACCTTACAGAATTTAGAATTCTTAGATCAGTATAACATTGAGCTCCCTTTTAACAAACCTGCTGCGAAGCCCTTGAATTTCTACTTGAAGGAATGATATCCAGTATCCCGATTCGTTATTGGAGATCATTTGTATTAGTCACTAAAGTTCGATCCTCTATTTGGTCCCTTAAATTTCTGATGCGCTGTTCTCCTATTGAATTACTTGTCATACCAAAATGGGGACACCTTGAAAGTGTTATCATCATGACCTTATATATGAAAGTAATTTGAAATTAGCATACACGAACGAAGAAAAGTCTTAAAGCCAGCTGCATTTTACCAAGATCTGTGATGTCTATTACGAGCGTTGTAAAAATGCTTTAATAGCTAAAAATAAAACTCTAAAAAATCTAATATTCGTTTTGAAAACTCTGTAAATTTTTCGCACAATTTGATGTAGACATTTAATTGGTACGTAAACGTTGCTACTGCCTTTAATCCCAATTTTTTT
>QYTT01094569.1:89007-126314 GCA_006980735.1 Dasypogon diadema
CATTAAATAACATGGGTTTAAGATAAAGAATTAGAGCAAGCTGAAAGCACATATGAGGTGTATTGAAAATCCACTAAGAGTGATTAATCTTAATTTGGGTAATGCATGCTTATTACACAATAAAGTCACAATTTATTTGTAATGGATGACATCATCAATGAATTTCATAGAAGCCGATGAAAAAATAATGTAGTATTGAATTACTTGTCGTATCCAAATGGGGACTCCTTGAAGGTGTTATCATCATGACCTTACATGTGAAAAAAAATTTGAAATTAGCACACACTTATGAAGAAAAATCTTAAAACTGCCTGTATTTTACCAAGATCTGTGATGTCTATTACGAGCGTTGTAAAAATGCTTTAATCGCTAAAAATAAAACTCTAAAAAATCTAATATTCGTTTTGAAAACTCTGTAAATTTTTCGCACAATTTGATGTAGACATTTAATTGGTACGCAAACGTTGCTACTGCCTTTAATCCCAATTTTTTTTTTTATTTCGCCCTCTAATCTTTAATTCATCTAACAGAAAATATTCGTAATCTGTTTTATACCTTTCAAAGCGCTCCTTTAAAAAGTCAACAAAATTTCCACCTACACAATTCTGTAGACATTTTCTACCTTTGAACATCTTCTTCGTCCTCCGTCCATCATCTATCACACTGGTTTCAAAATATTTTCACTTCTACACGACTTTATTGACTAAATTATGGAAAAGTTGAAACAACCCCAAAATCAATTACTCGGGCTGAAGGGAACGTGATCAGAATCTGACGGCTGAAGCTAATGTAGTGCAAAAATTAATATTTATGGCCTTCGATACTTCTTCACGTCTCCTTAAAGTGAATCCGGAATGAGCGTTGGATATTTGCGAGTCAAGAGATAAAGCTCCTTTTATAAAAAAAAAAAAAAATATGAAACACTTCATGATTTAATGAAAGATTTTTTGAGATGCAAAAATATTTTGAGAAATGGGATGATTGTTTTGCGGATGGGTGGATATAATTTTGTAATAAATTATTTAAAGGAAAATTTATAGGCATATTTTGATAGAGATGAGAGCACTTTGTCAGGGGGAAAAATTGTGGCAAAGAATTGATGACAGAATATCATTTCCTCTTAATACAATTTTAAATTTCTTTGTTTTTATCACTATTTAACTTTAACAATATTTCTGTTGGTTCCTTAATACACGTAATGCAAAGAAATAAGCCGTTTACATTGATAAAACTGTCGTAAACACATAAATTAATTCCATAATTATGATAAAAAATTTTCTTAAATAATCAACAACCTCCTTACGTTCTACTTTTATTAGGCTACCATCGGTCTGGACGGTATGATATTTGCAACAACCAAATGTTTCCTCATACTCGTAGAAAGTCCATGGAATATTCTCCACAGTTATCAAGAAATTTCATAAATCTTTGGCGGGAAATTCATAGTGTCCAAACATCTCTTTTTATGTGGCCATAGCCTGAGTCTGTGGGCCATCCGCTCACATGCTTTAAGTCCCAATTTATTTTTAAAAGATTTTAATCGTTGGTTCAGTTAATTAGAACATCATCAGTATACTTTGATATATTAGAATTTATAGCAATAAAATTTATATCATCAGTATATAAAAATGAAAACAAAAGTGGACCTAAGACCAATCCCTACGGAACTCCGTACCTCATTGTCACCAAGCCATAACTGCTATTGAAATAAGACATTTCGCTTAAAGGATAATTTCTTCGAACAAAACATATCTCCTGCACAGGAAGGAATTAAACTGTTGGTATAAACTACTACTACTATACCTAATTCAAAGAAATATCAATATTTGTATGATCCTTAGTTGAGGCTATTACATTCTATCCTAATTTCGACCAAAGCTCTTTAGAATCATCTGCAGTCATCAGAGAGTCATAATATGAGCTTTTATCATCCTGTATGAACATAATTAGGGGTTAACCAGACAAGCTCCTCTTTTCCTTCCTTCCTTCCTTCCTCCTTTCCTTCCTTCCTTCCTAACTTCTGTTTTTTCCTTCCTCCCTTTCTTAAAATTACAGGCACTTATTTTTGAGAAGGTCTGCTTCTCGACTTTATATAAGAAAAATCGGGAATTGTAACATTTTCTTGTTGTTGGCAAATTTGAGCTCTCCGTACGTTAGTGGGGTCCTTTTAGGCTTTAAGGGATTTTGTTGTAATTATAATCTTCTTTCCGCTTCCACCAACCCCCTTTAAACTTGGCAATTACAGTATTTCATTTGGTATACAAAATTTTATGTGGATATATCAAAAATAAAGGAGATAGTAGTAATTTTGAAATACGCATCAAAAGTGAATACCAAGTGAATTGCGGGCGTTTAATTACATTTTCGTGGAAAATTCTTGGTTTGTTTTGTAGGCCCTTTTTTGGGATATATCTCAATTATTTTAACCAGTCCATCCATGTAACCAAAAAGTGAAATCAAATCAAGCATATCACACTAATGCTTTTTTCATAACCATAAAAGAGTAGATCATTTCATTTAGATTAAATCCTATCCATTTCATATGATTAACAGAGTGAACCCCTTTCCTCTTAGTCACTTTTAATGAAAATCTGTTGTTGCTGCAGATTATCTTAATAACTCTTTATGAATCGCTTAATGATATAAGAAGCTAATTTGAAGCAAGCAAGCTTGCTTGATGGGCAAAACATCCTTGGATAAGACGAAAATTCATGATTTCTACACCTTTTCAATACAGATTGGGCATATAATGCATGTAGATAGTTAGTTACAGGATTATATATACCCTTTTCGTGGTCAGGAGCTTTCCTTAGTAACTAATATATTTTTAATGGATTGGTAATTGAATGGTAATGGTGCAATGGATAACACGACTGATTATGCTTGATGGATTTCAAATCGAATGTCAAGGTTTTTCTGATCTTAATTTTGAAGCTTGTAACTTGGTAAGGTTAGTAATTAGTTATTGTTGAGAAAATGGGTATGGATTTTCAAGAGTTCTTGTACCAGTGAATTTGTTTAATCTTACCAGAGATTTGTGTATCTCCTGGTACGTACTATTACTTCTTTTTTTTTCTTCGACACTTTACAAATATCCTTTACCATTCTTGTTTTACGACAGTTACCCAATACAACTAATTCTTGTAAATTAAAATTCTTCTTCCAGATTGAGTATACTTTTTTTTACAATTTTTAGAATATTTCCCTCACTCCCCTGTAAAGTCCTTTGTGTATTAAAATTGATTGTAAATGCAAATTTTTTGCGCATGGTTAATTTTTCAACGCATTGCTATCAGCAATTTCTGTGTTGATTGCTCTTCTGGGGTAATTTTCGTTTAACACAAAATACAGAGAACTTTAGGGGTTGGTTTGGTTGTATAATAAAAGAGTTCCTGGAATAGAGAAAGTAATCCCAAGAGCAAATCTAAAGCTCTTGAAAACTTATTGGCCCAGAGCTTTTAAATGTTTTCAGAGTTTCCAGAGTGAAAACACAGAAGAGAAACAACTGCCTAACCTAATCCTGTTGGATGCCATAGATATCATCTGGATGTCCTTATTGTACCAGTTTGTTTCAAGCCACTCCCGAACAAGGTAATTATCTCTGTTGGGATTGTTATCTTATATTAGCGATAAACAACAGGATTGCCCATGTGGAATAGAGTAATCGTCGATCCTAATAGTTGCATTTGTTGTGGGGAGGCGGGGGGGTGAAACAGTTGCTACTCTATTCATCCCCTTTTATTGTGTCAATGTCTACATATGTAGGGTTTCAGGTATAGTTACGTTTACTTCTGTGATGAGTATCTCCAACAGCTTTTCACAATAACAGCTGGTAGCCGAAAATTTCACTTAAATTTCATGTGGTGATGATGCAGTAAAGTGATTTTAATTAATGACACGTATGTATCTGGATCTGCTTGAATATGGTTCCTTAGATGGGATGAAAAAATATTATTTAAGGACATATTGCGTTTCTTGCTTGCGATGGGCATATCTATACGAATATCAATGAGTACAAATCACAGGAAATTTTTCAGGAAAATATGTATTAGTTCTCAGGATGAAATATCACATTTTTCATAACCTACTACATGTTTCCTCCATCGGAAAATTATACAATGATGACGCATTTATTGTGTCCCAAAGTAAAAATCAGTATCATCCTGGGGTTAAACTTTTTCTTATTCGATTTCATAGCTTTTCTTCGACATTCACATTCTGTGGAATGATTTATGGACTCGGTTTTTCCCTGGAAAACAAACGTATCGCCTATATACAACCCTTTATAAGGTCTTTGCATTGTTTGTGTGTCACATTTGCAATGGAACTAAATAAATTCAATAAAAAAAATATTACAGACTGTCTTAATAAATCTCAGGGTATCTCGAGGAGAAATTATATATGTCAAAAGTCATGTAAGAACGATATATTTCTTTTCGATATACGAACAGAAAAGTTTAGATAATGTAAGGCCTCTCCTCTCTCTGCAAAACGTTCCTTTCACAACTCTTTAGTTCTTACAAAAAATTTACAATAAATTTCATTAGATACGTCAAAAATAAGTAGAGGTAGGATATTGAAAATGTAACAATATAGAACTGACATACAAATAAGCGTTTCAATTCATATTTGCCTACTTCTTGTTTTTACAAGCTCTTGATAGTAGTGTACCACAGAGTTCAGTATTGGGTCCTTTGCTCTTCTTTACATATTCTGTGTTTAAATTTAAGAAATCAGGTTATCAATATATCTAACAGTATGGTATGAAAGAAGTTCAGAATAATTGATGAGGAATTTTCCTGTTGAATTGAATTGAAAATTAACCTACTAAATATACTGTCTCTAAGGAATAGTTGTGTGTTAACACCAGAAAGTAATCTGGACCCCAAAGTGTTATCCCCGAAAAATATTTGCTTTTAGAATTTTTATTACTACTAACAACGGGGTCCACTTCTACTAAAAATTTGTGGGTCTGATCTGAGTCCTGGTCTCCTTTCTTGGTACCTGGATTTTTTATCAGTCTCCTAGTGTAGTAATTATACACTCTACTAATAGAATAACTCTGTATTTGATAATGGGGAGAAAGGCAAAACTAACGTAAGAAATGTTATCAAATTAAGGTATTCAGGTCAATAATCCTAACCCCTTTTGTCTTCAAAGCTGTAGAGAAAATTATTGATAAAAAGACACTGCATTAGCATTAGAACATTACGAAGAAGATGGAGTGCCTTAGGGAAGTATTCTAGGAGCTTGACTTTTTTGTAATATCCCCTCATGTTGCTTAGATCAATATTTTTTTTTATGTTCACTGAAATCCACTTAAATTAGATATGGACGTGATAATACGGAAAATAACAACACTCATATTTTACCGCAGATTTTACTCTATTTTTATGTAGGTACATATATTTCACCCTAACTCTCAGGATACATACAGTCAGCTTTTTCCGGAAAAGTTGGTAAGAGGGCAATAAATCCTGTTGCGAAGACAAAATGTGGGATAGTTTTTCGATGAATTGTCCATGTGCACTACACTGCACGAAAATTGAAAACACCCCATAATTCCAGTAAAGGTATTTGCTCCTCTCAAATGGGTCCCAGGAGAGAAATTTAAGTGCACTTACGATCGTTATAAAATCAACACAATTTTCATCGAAATTTCTTTTGAATCATCCAAACAAGCATAAAGGATAATTTTTAACAAAGCCCAAACGAACTAAACCATATTTCCATTTTCTGGAAAGCTTTTGTTCGCACAGAGCAACAAAATCGTCAACTTTTTTTGGCATTTAGCAGACGCATCACAGCAGCACCCTTATTGCCGGGCTATAGTGCACTTCTTGCCCGTATAGAGAACTTATTTAAATTCAAGTCAGTAAAGAGTCCGGTTCCAGTAGGACTTGCCGACATCTGGTAGTTGTAACAACTTTATTCATTTTTCCAGACCGACGTTCTTCGCACAGTGTTATCTTTTTGTAGAGAATATTCTGAACACCGAACAATAGAATCCTTTTCTCTGTATAAACTCCCCCAGAAAAGGTCAAAAGTAACCTTTTCCAAGAGATAAGGGTCAAGTTATCATGTCATTGTATCAGGGTAGAATTGCCCAATTGGGTGGCATTGCAGGGGGTGGACGGGGCGGATCAGCAAAAAAAGATACCGAAAAAAAGGAATTAAACAAAATTATTTGGCTGATTATTTCCCGCAGAAAGAAAGTTAAGAGGAGATAAATCTCATGTCAATGTTTGTGGGATTGAATCTGTCCGGAACGTGAAAACTACGAACATCCTGTAAACAATTAGCCTTTCCTGACCTTTTGTTAACTTTCAGCTGTTCTCTTGTCTTTGACTACCCATGGATAAATTTTTCTGGATTTCCTTATTGCTCCTTCTATCCCTCTTTCTGTAAGACTTACAAGGAACAGTTTTCTGGAACAACGAAAAAAAGGTAGAAATGTTTTCATGAACTTGGGAAGAACAACTTGCCCTAATTCATCGATTCGGAGCCGTAAATTTCTGTGCAGTCCCTTTTCCTCCTATTCTGGATCGACGAGATATTAATTTCACAAAAATTTGAGAAAAATTTTCCGGAAAATATGAGCGTCTTTTATGAGGCAGCCCAGTCAGAGCAAGGATTTAATATCCTCACGTTTCAAAGAGATTTCTGAGAGAGCCCTTTAACGCAGTAATTGGATGCAATAAATTAGTTTAAATGGTGGTGGGGCGCATTTTTTTCGTACTTTCACAAAAATGAGGTACCCTTTTTGCACTGTCCCCAAAAAATATCTCACAAAAGTCATTCGCTGGATGGGGCGGCAATTAAGCGAACACAAGGCAAGGATTGCAACCTGGAAAAATGTGTAGGAAATGATTTTTTACGAGGATCCACCTTCGTCCCGGCATTTGTGAAATGAATTTTAGGCAGCCGGTAATAAATTCACAATATTAGCAAGAAGCGTCGCACCGCAGCCGGTGAATAAATTCTGCTAAGGTCGTCCAATTAACTCGTCACCCAAAAAGGTTGCCCGGCAAAGCTTTGTGAGACTAGCCAGCCGCCAAATGGTACTTAACTACTTAAAGAGGAAAAACAACACGTAAACGTATAACTGATGTAATCGGATACAGTAAATTATTCGGTGCGACTTACCTTGAGGAGCATTTCTGGGGATAGCACGTTGTTGTTCCGTAAACTTTGCCAATTATCCAAACTTTGTGTACACTGGATCTGGATATTCGTGTGTCTTCCTCCATGCTTTAATAGTAAATTTATGCGTCGTGTATACTGGTAGTATTTTACAGGTGCTGGTCTCCTTTCCTTAAACTTTCCTTTGTTTGTGTATTCGAACCAGACCTTGCAGGTGAATAGCATAAACTATCCAATTATCGGTTCTTGCTGTGCTGATAGGATACTTGAAGCAAATCATGAATCTTTTTCGGAAATCTCTAGAGTGAAGTATCTATTGAAAATTTTTGGTACCATTTGTGAGAATTTATGTATTCTGAAGATTTTAGGGACTGAAGTTAAGCATGAGAAAACACTTTACTTCATTCTTTTAAGCAAGTGTTCTGCGTTTTATTAATTAACACGAAAATAATAAGAGCGATAATTGAAATACGCCAGACATGTAGATATTGTATCTAGTGGAAGCTATCAGACTGTCATACCTTAAAATACAAACTAAAGTATTGTGCCTGTTCCTTGGCAAAATCTGATTTTTAGATAAATTTTTAGCATTTGGTTTTGACTGCTCTTTTCTTGCTTGGATGTAAGCTTATTTCCTGGTCATCCCATTCAAGTTATGTTGGGTGCCGCAGGGCTCTTTCTTGTCTCCTAATATCTTTATTTTTATGAATATCCGATTAAGTAAACTTCAGTAGTAGTTATTTTGATTTTCTGCTATTTTCTGTATCCTGATATCCAGATTTTTTACTAATGTCCAACTTTTTTAATGTTTTCATCAAATGAGCGCAGTAATCATTTATAATGCCCTTTTGTCCCATTTGAAATCTGCTGGCCCACTTTTAAATTGTACGCAGCCACGGTGATTCCATACCACGAAAGGTTTTTTTAAGCTATTGACCAAGCTCAGAAGACTCTGGGAAAACTTAAGCCATAATTTTTGGTATGAAGCTTTTACTGTGCAACATCCCGGTGTCCTCGCAAGCACAATTCCTGCCAATAGAAGTGCCTGAATCACACAAATCCAGATCTCATACCTTTTGCAGGAATCGAACCCGTGCTCACAGCGGAGGAAATCAGCAGACATGTAAATTTTTTCGAGAATTGCCTTCTGATTTTTACATTGTTTATCACTGATCTATACTCGAGTTTTGACGATTCATTCATTCTCATATTCGACATATTATTATAGCAAAACTGATGTATGAATTTCGATGACACCTTTCACACATATTACTATCTAACAATGCGCTCTCAATTAAAATACTGAACTATTGTCATACCAAGAATTTATTGTATGCTTCTCGTATATCGTATCTCCAAAATATTTCATCGCAATGCCACAACAATAAATCAAATCCTATTTACCAACTTAAAGAGTTTAGTTTGGTATTAAAACCTATGACCAAGACACGTACTCTGCAAGTTAAATACAATGAAATGTTAACAAGATTAAATTGCATACCATAAATTACATGTTATGTACATACCTGCGAATGTGTATAAATTGAGATTGTACCCTACAAAAGTTGAATCTTAACCAAAACTGTGTGCATGTATTTTTTGATGGAACTAATTAAATTCAATTGCTTTTCAGTCAAAGGGAATTTCATGGAAAATCCAATACAAATTTAAGCAGGCAGATATAACAGTGTAATTACATTTTTATACCTTTGAGTAAATATATATTTATTTATTAATATGGATTTTTGGACGGTTATTATCCTGTCGATTAATACGAAATCCCAAAAAAAATTGACTTGAATTTTTAATATGGTGTATTGGAGTCTATAGTGCAATGAAAATGGAAAGCAAAAGGATACATACTCATCTCAGTTTTCAAATGATCGACTAATGCTCCCTTAAGTTATCTTAGTGAATAGAATAGATGCCTGGAGATTAAGCACTCAGTCATTGTATTCCCATTGAAAGGAAAGAAAACTTCTAATCGGTTATCAGATAAGGTTTCACATTTCGAAACTTAAAACTACTGGAAAAAGTCGAGATTCTAATGAAAAAATAGTATGCAAATTATTTTATTTATAATGAAAGGTTTCTGGTGGCCTATAAAACATTATTTTAGTAGGAAATTTCCCATTACTACATCAACGATGTAATGTATACATTAGACAGATTACAGCATCGATGAATTTTAAAATGGCGATACTTTTGAAAAGTAAGGTGCGGCCTTTACTAAGGAAGTATTGAATTCATCATTGTATAAGATATAACGCTTCTTCTTACTTCCCAGCTGATCTTATTCAGTCCCTTTCCTTAGCTTGTCCTTGTTGCTCATTACAAAAAATTGCTGTTTCCACAGATAACTGCCTCGTTTAACTCTCTTATTCCTTCTTATACTTCACTTGGGTCTTATAACTAATTTTTTTCTTCTGTATTTGTTTTCTCTTTAAATTCACTTACGTTCTGATAACTGCTTTTCACTTATTACTTTACTTTTGTATTTTTTGTGGCTTTTTTTTATTATTCAGGTACTATGCTTTTACTTGCTCGAACTTGCCATAAAAATATTATTTTGTTTTCAAAATAAAATTTCTTATCCATGTATTCACCTAGAAATTTCTTGAGCCTAGAAAATGGCTTTTGTTTCCTTATTTTTTCCAATATAAATGTAATTTGTGTGCTGGAATCGAGTTCCGTCGATCTTCCAATGGTTAAATTTCCCTGGTGACACCAGAATATTCACCCCAAAAACCTGTTAGATACTTTGGTAGCCCACTCTAGTCAAGAGGATTAATATGAACATTTCTATAAAAAACAGATGATTATAATACTTCAATAATCCCAGGGGAAAGTCGTTGCATTTTCATATTCATCATCAATCTCTATCAAATCTAGTCACTGAAATGCAGCACATACAATTTTACTATCTATACTATAATAACCTCTACATGTAACATGCTAAAATACAGGTTAATTTATTGCAAGGTAACTGCCCATGAAGGAGTAAATCTGCTTTCAATTTCCGGTCTTGCATATGTTGCCTTGTGTTTCCTTCTCATCCACGTGTTCCCCAACCTTTCAGTCGGCAAACAGGTGAAATGCTTTTAATTTAAATTTTGTGCAACATCCTTTTCTCTGGAAATTTACGATATTAATAGCACTAGAACGGACTCTAGGGCGGAAATTTTACTTTAATTTACATTCTCACTATTGTCTCAAGCGTATACAAAATATTTGTGTGCACACTCGTACGTCTCCTTGGTTTCTAAAAGTAAAGAAAAGAGGGGGGGGGGTATAGGGGAGATGGAAACTTCACCTGTTACGCTCTAAAAGTGTCTGCATTAAAATTTAATTTAAAACAGAACAAATGCTGTTTAGTCCATCTGTTAATTCTGCACCAGGATTCTAATTTTCCAAGGAGTAGAAATGGGACGCACCCAGGGACTATATCCTCTTCGCAGAACTTTCGAATTAAAACTTTTAGAAGTTCATCAAAAAGTCAGAAACAGAACATTCCAAGGGATTGAAAAGCCTTTCTCCAACTTTTTCACTTTTTTTTTTTTTACTTAACTCGCTTAGCAAAAAAAAGAAAGGATTTCTTGGGCAACTTTCTTATCGAAAGCTGCTTTTAAGGAATTCACTATAAGAGGTAAAGTAAACAGATTAGCGTGCAAAACAATCCTTAAAAGGAAACGTTTTAGAACTTTTTGCTTGTAATAAATTTATTAAGAGACACAGACAAACAGAATTTGCGTAGTAATAGTTCATGTAGAATGTTGTAAATTGGAAATACCTCCTTAGATTGAGTCCGATCTGATGTCACGAAATATCTAGTGACTAATACATAAGTAGAACCTACCCTGAAACTATTTTAATCTATCAATTAAATTATACAATTAAATTTGTAAAGTAGTCCAAGTGGATTTTAATAATTTCAATTTGAAAAGGATAATTCCAGGACGTAACTCTAGTTCGAGAGGAATCATAAGTAGACTAAAAATTTCTCTCGAACTAGAGTTACGTCCTAGAATTATCCATTTCAAATTGAAATTATTAAAATCCACTTGGACTACAAAAATTACACGATTTAATTTATAGATTAAATTAAGTCAACCTCTGGACTTTGTAGCAAGATTTCGAGAACTCTCTGTGTATGAAAAGGGTGTACACATTCGTTTTAAAAAGAAAACTCTGTATAGCTTCCTTCTTATTCCTATTTATATTTTAGTATTGCATGCTGTGTGATTTGTTATGTATCGCTTAGAATCAAATGGACCATTCTGATCAGTGGTGCTCTATTTCATTCTTCAAATAAAGTAGATATCCTATACCTTTTCGTGGAACTTTATATTTTCCAAAGTAAAATAACAATCACCATCCAAAAAGGGGGTGGAATTAATAAACTCCACATCCTCTCTCACTGTAGCTTTGTAATTTCAAATGCAAATTCCCTAAAGGCAGGGACATTTTTAATTTCGTAGAACTTGACAGCGTACCCACTGCCCAGCAGTTTCATTTGAATAACTTATGCCTTGTCTGTTATATGTATTAAAAGGCGGCTCATTATACTTTGTACACTTTAAAAACATCAGAAGAACACGTAACAGAAAAGCCACCAACAATGGACAAACCGTAAATAGTGCTCCTTTTTATCTCTGATTTTAATTAAATACAAAAATTCACTTCTGAGAAGTATCTGTCAGGGGCGAAAATGTTTCCAAGGAATTTAAGAAAAAAAAAACAAAAACAAAGAAAATGACGAAAATTTAATTTTTACAAAGGGAGATAATCCCAATATGAGATTCTTAAATGTTGACGAGTACCCCAGGCGATACGCTTACAGTTTCTGTAAATGACCAAAAAGTTACATTTTTTATTTATTTCGTTTTTTTTTGTTTTTTTTTATTTCTCCACAAGCCAAGTCTTTTGAGAATTTCTACCCCTCCTCTAATTCTGTACGTCTGCTTGTCAGAGCAGCTTGTAGGAATAAAACTGTTCAAAGAATTCAATCTAAAAAGTCTAGGGGAATCACGTACGTTTGCTTGCCATACATTTTTCAATTTTTCCTGGGTTAAATGTTCATTTGCTAGCCGGTGGCAGGAAGAAGTTTAAAAACTAACAAGAATCTGATAAAAAGTTCCTCTTAAACTACTTCAAAAGTAAAAGAAAAAAAAACCCTTCCATTCCATTTACCTTTAATTTCGACTTTTCGGTGAACTCACAAAAGTTTTCGATTGAAAAGTTTTCCAAGAGGATTAGCTCTAAAGAGCGGATTTCTTTGCAACAGCTGGTTAATTTATTCTTCGTACTTAGGAAGCAAAAAAAAAAAGTTATCATTTAGAAGGGAATGACTAGTTGATGATTGCTTTCGAGGAGATTAAGGATATGGAAGCGCACAGGTTGATGACCGCAATCAAACAGTCACCGAAGAAGAGTTAGTCCAAGTCCGAAAGTGATTAGTAAGGGGGCTGTAGTAGTTGCGAGAACCATAGGGATTACCTCAGTCCCAGGTATTTTATGACAAGGTAATTTCAGGTGGTATACTTAAGCCTAGAAGTTACTAAAAATAGCTCAGCAGAAAATGTGTACATTTCAGTACAGGGATGCCATTGAAAATTTATGCATTACTTTTTAATATATGATTCTTTCATTCATTTTATTTCTTACAGTTAAAGTAAGGTTCAATTTAAACACGCAATATTTCTTGACATACTATTTTGAAATGAACAATAGACTATAAACTGCATTACCCTGTAATTAACAACTTTTCTTACCTTATAGCTTTTGCACTACATA
The DNA here is from genome assembly GCA_006980735.1 of Dasypogon diadema. Classification (NCBI taxonomy): domain Eukaryota; kingdom Metazoa; phylum Arthropoda; class Insecta; order Diptera; family Asilidae; genus Dasypogon; species Dasypogon diadema. The sequence continues at coordinate 101,944 of QYTT01094569.1, forward strand.
ATTGATGCTAGTTCGGTTAGTCTTTGATGAAATCATTCATTACTGAGTTCATCAATGGTTCGATTTCCTACTTAGATCCTCTGGTGAAATAAACACCGTATCGACTGGTTTATATTTTTTACTATGTTGTCATCTTCTAAAGAGCATTTTAAACTATGCCCTACTGAGGTGGATCTGAGAGGGTGATGATGAGCTGATAATAGACCTCTTATAGCCTTAGCTCCGATTTATTGAATATTAGGGGCTTTCCGTCTTATTTTGTAAGTAGCGAATAAATCTCATCGTTTTCAAACGGGCTGCTTCAGAACAAGTTTTTGAATCTAGCTTCCCATGATGAAATCAATAAAATCTTACTCCAGCAGTCGACTAAAAACAGTACTGGCCACAAAGTAGAACCTTATGTTATGCTGCTAATTTTTCTCCAGAACAGAATAGGGCGAACACAAGCAATTGACTTAAACGCATTTTAACAATGTTCATTAGTAATACTAAAAATTCTTTAAGATAAATTAAATAGCTACATAAAGGTGATGTTAATGCACAAATTAATCCCAGTCACCACAGGAGTGTAGAGTCACAACTATTCGCTCCTCGTCGGAATATTCCTCATTAAACTCGTTCTTGGATTTCCTTTCAAATAATGATGTGCTTCTACCCCAGCTCATTGACAGGAGGTTTCTAATTTCACAGAGTAAATTTAAATTGAGCTTAACGATTCTCTTCTCCTTATCTGTGCTAGAATTCTACTAAAAACGTAATAAAAATCAAAGTCTAGAGAGCTCCTTATTTTGCGTGACTCAAATTACTCGTCAAGAATTTTCCTTTTCTTTAGTCAAACACAAACGGAAAACTGAAGCCTAGTCCCTGGTGGCTTCTGTCACTATTAGTAGTGTTAAAATGCCTCTACTTCTGCCTACTACTGTTAACACCAAAACAATCGAAAAGTCTAAAGGTGGAAAAGAAGTGATGACAAATGATAATTACAAGTCATCGTTCCTCACGGTTAATTAAAGGTTGCGTGCTGTAAAGCCCTCCATCAATGATTGCTATCGTTTCACCAATAGAAAAATTTTTCACAGCATCTAAATGCGTGTTGCCAGAACATTAGTCTCGGGACTACCGTCGAGGTGAATACAATAGGCTTAAATCAAGCCACTGTGTAGCACTTTGTGCTCCTTAATAGACAAAAATTATTATTCAGGCAATTACCTATCGTTTTCGACAGGAAAATATTTAACGTGTGCTTCTTATGGGTGGGTTTCCTTCGATTTGGTTTTTTTTTCTTTTGCGATTATTTATTGGGGTGTTGGGGTGCCAAATTACTTTATGGTGAGTTATAAATAATATCGTGTGATGTAGAAATAAAAATAGTTTTAAGAAAACAAATAAATTAAATTGCAGGATGCTCTCATGATAGAGTAAAAAAAAGAAAAGACGCTTCATTAACAGAGACAATGGAGATACATCCAGGGTTTTACGTCCGGATGATTCTTTTCTGAATATTTGATAGATAATATTTGTAAGAATTCATATCAGTTTTAGCCCAACCTACGCTACGAATATTTAAAAACGAAATTGCCTCAAAAGCCACAGTACGCCATCATTTCAAATTCAATTATTATGATGAGTTCAAGCCTCTATACTCTATAGAATATGATTTATCCTGCAACGATTGCTTTTATTATTCCGACTCTGTATTGAAGTATGCTTAAATACAGAACTGGGAGTCAATTTATCAAATCAGAATTCATCAATTAATGGGCTCTTTCATTTAAGATTCAAATAACCGTTCATTTCCAAGAGAGCCCCAGGTTAGCAAATAATCCCCGTAGCTCTGTACATCGAATTTCATACCCTGAATTGCACATTTATGACTTCCGGTTATTTAATGCTATACTGAAACAATATTGAGTCCTTATGACGAAACATAATTTGAATAATAGATATACGTTCCATGACAGCTGATGGGATTACCACTGGGGAGGGTGATTCAAGTGGCTACGATGGAGAACTTCCAAGTGCATAGCAGTTAAGGATTGAGGATTACGTTGGACTAGTACTGCTGTCGGTTTGTATTCGTATTTGTGTTCAACCTCGTTAAAAATTCAAATAAATAAACCAGCATATAAAATAGAAATACTTTTCCACTACATTTCAAAAGCAGATATTTAATTAAAAATTTATATAAAACCATATGTTAGTAAACGAGTCATACCACCCACTCGCCTGGCACTCCTATGGCCAAACCAACCAGCCAACAAAATATACCTATGAACTGTGCTCGCTCTGTAATTTGCTCTCCTATCGACGTTAATTAAGTCACGGCACTGATTCTACATCCTTTTGATAGTTCTCCTCTCCTGCTCAAAGTGCTTGTACCTTTTTGAATTGCACGCCACCATTCGACGGAGACATAGTTTTCCAGAAAATTTAAATCCAATTTTCTGCATGTAAACACACGTTCGCAATATAATCAGTGTTTCACTGAAAGGCTGAACCATTGAAAATTTCACATACTCCACGATTGAAGACCAGAAACTCCTATACATTTCCTAACTTTTCAAACACCATGTGAAATAGAGTCGGGTTATATATGGCAAGTTTTCTATGCATTTCAATTTTTCCTGAAAGTTATTTAAATTCACATGAAATAGTTTTGCGTAACTCGTTTAGGTTTTATGTAGATGAAAAGCATGGAAAATAAATATGAAATGCTTTTTAGTATAGAATCGGGATCTAGATAGAATTGGGAGACACAATACTTTTCTACTAAAAGGAGAAGTTGACGAAGTAAGGACTAGCGAGACTAATAACAAATCGTCTGGCGTTCATTCCTTTAAAAATCTGAAAACGATATAAGGATTATGTATACTCAAGAAAGTTCCCAAAAGTCCCTCATCTTTTAACGAATTTAACACGGAATCTGGACTATACAACAGCAACTATTTTCTAATTCTCTATTTAATACCATGAGGTGCAACTAATTTGGTTTATCCTTTAGGACTTTTTTTGTCAATATATATTAAAAATTGGAGCTACTGATCTCACTTAGAGTATTCAAAGCTCTAAGGCTTACGAATTGACAGTACAGGAAGCATATTCTGGGCTATAGTGTCAAGTCGGAACTTCCTTTATTTATTTTTTTCTGGACCCCTTTGCAAGATTACGTTGATAGGTTCAGATGATGCAATAGTACCCGCTTTCGCTTGATTACAGCTGAATAGCAAATGTCCAAAGCTTTACATACCCAATCCTGTTGTTGAGCCTAAAGCCAATTCCTTAGATCGAGGCCTGTGTTCAAGGTTTATGTCCTTTCCCTTGGAACTGCTACAGTGTTTTGACTAATCATGCGTAGCTTTCAATATCAAAAATTTTCCTCCAGGTAAATAGCCGTGACTTGCACGCTGCTCATTTGGCCAATAACCTCATTTTTATTATAACTGAATGGCTACCAAAAAGGACTCCGAATTTTCAGATATCAAGAGAGTCTAGCGCTAATACTTAATAGGTGCAAGCTATACCTTGCTGTCAGACTCTATACAGTTCCCCACTTAACTCTTCAATACATGTTAGCTACATAAACGATATAATTTCGAATTGGATCTCTCGTTAATGGAATCAATAGTGGGTTACCGCAAGGTTCAATAGTAAGCACCTTATTGCTTTTCCATCTTAATTAATAATATCCAGATTATTTTCTAGCGCACTATACAGTCTTGCAAGCCTTGAAGTTTCTTTTAGTTTATTAATTTGATGCATTAGAAGACTTGTGTCCAACTACGTTCTGATATCATCATCTGTCAAAGAAAGAAGATACAACAGAAACATAAATAGGAAATTCTTCGAACAAAATACTTCTATAAATGACCAGTTTTCACATGAACTACGACGTAATTCAGAATTTGTCTACTTTTGAAACGTTCTCAATCATTGAAAGGTCTAACTCACCCTACAAAATACCCGATTCCATTACTCAAAAAAAAGATCAATCAGAAATTTATAAAAGCAACAGCTCCGGGTATCGCTTTGCTTACATAGAATGGTTTCAAATATTGTGGGCTTTTCCCCACATCAAATTACCTCAATTTTTCTTAGTCCATCTATTAGCACTTTCCGATTTACTTAGAGAAACGACATGGGTGATTAAATTTAAGTACCTGTCATTACTTCACCACCAGTCAAGAGCCGGTACAGTGGGCAAACCCGTAGTGGTAGTACACTTGTACTTTCCACACGCCTCAAGCGATATGATGCTATCATAAAATACGTCACAACGTGAAAGATTAATGATTGGATTTTGTAAATGTATCCAAAGCGACCAGCAATAAGAGATCACATTTATGTTTTATGGGTATTTCGTGTTGGTTCAATTTCCTAAGCAATAAATAACGAAAATTGTGAAATATTGTGTGAAACTTGAATGCCACTCACCACCCGGCTTACACGAATATTATTATTGTCAGACAAAATATTTCTATCACACATGATATAAGTTTTCCTCTGCGCCCCTAATAGAGGGACTCTTGACAATGAAGATGAATAGATTTGATCAAAATATTTATGAGCATTGGAAAATGGTGGATTAGTGTTAATATATTTTGGAGGAAATGGGGTTCTGTTAACGGAACTGGCATATGAGTGGCTCACTGGGTATTTCACTATGTCGGAATCACAACAATTGTGAGAATGTTCTAGTTTGGCTTTGATCTGAAATAGATATGCAGATGGATTACATCATCTCATCCTAACTGGCATTCTATATATTCTAAGCAGCAGAGAAGAGGGAATTCAACTTGCATACAAAAGAGAAATGCTGCTTGAGGAATTTTTCCGTCGTTCAGTGAAAAGATGAAAATCCAAACAAATCTGACGGTTTCTTGTTATTCTGATGCTCACGATCCCATAGAATTACCTGAGAGAAAGGAACATACACAGGAAACAAAGTGGAATAAATTTAACTTGATTTTTCAATACATGGGATTCCATAGGATTCACCCTCAGACAGCAGACAATCCTTTAATTCGTTTCAATGGGTCTTGGGGCTAAAGGATAAGGTATCTAATTGAGGTCAGGTCGGGTAAATGGAGACCAAGTCCAAGGTATCATGAGTCTATAAAGTGTCCTTTAATAATGGGTTTAGAAGTTGTTTACTTATAAATTAAATACAAACGTTGGAGTTGTGGAGTTTATGATTTAAATGACATGTCCAAAGTGAACAACATAAACAGAAGTTAATTTTCACTGTTTCCCTTTGATGTACGCGATACTTTTTTGTAATCTTCAAGGTAAAAATTAATGTTAACATTATATTCGCGGTAGCAGAGGAAGGTTTGTCAGAAGCAGCGCAACTTTTTGATGGAGACTGGGTACAATAAGCGCCAATTAAGTCATTAAGTTCATCACTAGAATTCGAAAACAAATAAAAGTCTCATAAAGATAATCTGTGGTAATCAGGATACCCAGGTCCTGATATGAACAGCACAGTCCGTATTGAAAAATCAGGATACCCAGGTCCTGATATGGACATTTCAGTTCGTATTTAAGAGGTGGCAATCCAGTTCATTTCAGATCTTTCTATCTTGCAAAATATCACCAGTTTACCCAATTATCCGCATAATAGAGGTTTCATTAGTGTAAAAAGATCATATATAGATTATTGATAAAAATAAAAAATAACAAAGGACCGAGATGGTTACCCTGAGGTATGCCTAATATGTTGTTTTCTCGGAAAATGTCCCGCAAGATCCGTATGGAAGAGGTTGATACCATCATTGGTTGAAACTATTTCATTCTTCGACCAAGAAATCTATCAGTAAAATCTGCAATTAAAGGTCTGAAATTACTAGAATTTATGTACACCAACATCGACGTAAGATGCGTCTATCCTTGGCAACTTTTTGTCGTGATTATGACGACGACAATTCCATTTTAATAGAGAGTAATAGGCAGGAATATGATAATACTGTCTGAAAACCATGTTCGTGTGTTAGCTTTTAATTGCCACTAGGTAGATACCCATCTTCTGGTTGAAGGTCCATGAGCAAAGTGTGCTCTATAGATGAAAAAATCTTAAGTGGGTATTCGGCTATTGGAAAATCAATAATAATGATTTTCATCTCTATGAACGCCTCAAGTAGGTATTATCGCTTCGATTAGCAAAACCTGTATCGTTAATGGTATTCAGGAATACCATCAGGAATGGTGTAACGACCAATGGAATTATAGAATATATTCTATCTAGAATAGATGGTAGGTTGCCGGTAATCCTTACAGGCTTGAGTGAACAAATTGTAAAGTGCTAGCAAAATTATTCAGATGAGTTTATCTTGTAAAGATTAACGGTATGCACATCCTACAAGAGAGAAGAATCTGAAATTTCGTAATACCGAAAAATGGTTTCTTTGAAACAACATCCTCTAGCACAAGATATCTGCTACTACTATTTTTGTACACATTTGGACAGACCGCGGAGGGTGTGCACAGTTGTATAAGTTTTATTTTATATCCTGTTTTTCGACTTTAGAGTAGTAAATTAAATCGCCTTTTACACGATCCGTATCAACCAATTTTCCGCTCCACAAGGCACAGCTTGTAAATTAGTTAAAAGTGCTCCAAGGTAGGTACTCTCCGAAATTAACTAATTGCAGCATTTGAAAAAGTCAGACAAACGCTATTGCAAGGGCGAATCTCTGCTCTCTGGCGTAATTGGTATCTTGAAATTGGCTGGTTGCGGAAATTATTCCAATTATATGAGAAAATGAACCAAGGGCAATTACGGCGAAAACCCTTTACGGAAAGTCTAATTAAAATTATGCAAAAGTTTCCCAGTAACTTCTGTGTCTAGGAGGTGGTTTGGGCCAATGCATTGGTCAGGACATTGCAACGAGTCGAACTTTCAAATATTTCTGCAAAGCACTTTTACCGCATTCCTCAGAGAACAGGACAGGCTGCTTCCCAATACGTTCCATTTCTATGCCCTCATGGACATACCGAAGTTCTGGTAAACCCTCTAAAGAGAAGTTATTTCCCCTTGCAACATAAATATTTGTGTTATCTTTGGAGTGCGGACATGAAAAGGAGGAAATCCCCTTCTAAATAAAAATTTCTGGAAATTTAGAGGCTTTTAATCCGTTCCTTTTATCCGTCATTTAATTGCCACCTCCTGTGGGGAATGTCTGTCATAAAGTATTCTTCCGAGGATGAATACTATCGCCTGAAAAGGATTCTGTCCTTATGAAGCATTTTTTTCTCGGCCATTTAGCCAAATTTATAGCTCGCAATTACCAAGTTAACTGGCTCTTAAGAATCTCCTTGAGACGTGAGAGGATTAAAACCTGACATTGTACGGTTTTTGTTCCTTTTTTATTTTTATGCCACTTTTTAGTGCTGAAGGTGGTTATCATCAAAATTTCATTTGAATTATTAGCACCGTGATAGTGGGAAATGAATGAAAACTTTAAGCCCATCTTATTTACCGAAAATATATATCATTCTGGGAGGGGGAGGGCTTGGAGGAGGATATTCTCTCGTTTAATGCGATAAAAACTCATCTCGGCCTCCGTAATCCATGTAAAAAAATCCGAGAAACCTGCGAAGAAATTGGCATGAAAAGAAAGAATAAATCTCTCGTTTCCTTTTTTTGCGAAGCTCTGCAAAATGAGTTTGAGGTTATATCACCAGTGAGGGAAGCTCATCTAACTGGAGTAAGTTATTTTCTCGTGATTCAACCATAGAAGCAGCTGACAGGAAGTAGAGTCGGCACCAGATAGCTAGGTGGTAATCCCGGCAATTGCAACGGCATTGTTACGGGAGATAAACTTATAATGAAGTTTTGTCCTCAAAAGAAAATGAAATGAGTAAACTTTCTGATTAAACTCATTTTATAGCCGACCTGGAAATATTAAGGCTCCATGCAAAATGTCTTGGGATAGAATTAACAAGGTCATTACACAGATGGACTACTCCAGTCAGGATTTTGTAACAACAATCCTCGGGCAATTAAAGTTTCCACCTCCTATGCAAAAGAAAAATACTGGAAACAATGCGACTGTAGTCATTTTTCCTGTTGAAGAAGGAGAAGGACGATATCTATCGATTATAAGGCAAAAAAAAAGAAGTTAATGATTTTTTGCCTATCTAAGTGCTATCGTTCCAGACAGGGAAAATTAATTGTACATTCACACGCAAGGAAGTCTTTTCGCTTTTTCACACTTTTATCTTTGATCTGAAAGAACTTCTCACTTGTCAACCAAAACAGAAAAATGTAATTTAGAAGTATTTCGGCGGCACTCAAAGCCTTAAATTGATTCTGGTCCGAATCGGACCATTAAATGAACATTCCGAAGACAGAGTAGTTTTGGGGAATGGTTTTGTTTGAATTTTCACCGTCAAGCAATAAAGGTGGAATGGATAAAATAACCCTCTTCTTTTTGCCCTCTTTCTTATCAAACGCAGATTCAATTTACATTTAAAATCTGGGCAACTTTTTATTGTACGTCCGAATTTCTATGAGTCCTTTACAAAATTTTATTTTTAAAGATTTACTTTTGCTTTGGACTAGTCTTCCGAAAATTTTTACCAAGGGCCTTTTCTAGTTTCTTTTCTACTTGCCCCTTTACCAAAATTGAAGGGTGATTAATATTGGTACAATATAAGATATTTCGAAGATTGCAGTGCAAAATGTAAGTATGCCAATTTGTTCTAAATATAACGGAGGAGTTTTCAAGTTGCCCAAGGGAAAAGGCAATGCACTGGGACCTGCTAGGATTCAATCTGAGGGCCACTTTATCCTTACAAGCAACATATTTTTCAACTGGTCCAATAGTACGTTTGAAATAATTTTGCACGTCGTCATCATAAAATCCGTATGACTTCAAGTAAATCGTTGACGTAAAGAGAGAAAAACAAGGGCCTCAAAATCGAACCTTGTGGAATACCATCTGTTATAAAAGGAAGGAGATGACAAGATGGCGACCATTACATGCTCGCGGATAGTGCTCGATTATTGACTTAAGTTGGAAGTCGGTAGTTAACTTTAGCAGAGAAGAAATCACAGCTATTTATTTACAAAAGCAATTTAAGCGACTTATACTTCTCCCTAAAAAATCAAAAATTTCATACAACCCGAACTAATAGTTCCTATGTATGTACATAATTCTCGAATGTATCAGCGAACTAGTGTAGTAAAGGGTATAGTAGTATAGTTGATGGTAAAAAAACAAATCCTAGAGTATGTCCGTATCTATTTCGGTTTTCTCAAATAAGTTTCTGAAGTGATGGATGAAATTAGCTTGGAGATCTTAAAATGACACACAAATATTTTTTCCAAAAGGTTGTACTAATTAAAAAGCAATCCATAAATAATGATACAATGCCCACAGGAATAAATCTCACAGTATCCACTCGTGACACACATAAAATCCGAAAATAACAAGAAAAAGAATTGAAAAAGAATGGGCTGCGGCAAAATGTTCTTGTCCAACAGCAATACAACGCCACAAATCCAGTGCGGCAATAAAAAATCATCAAGAAAATCATAGTACTCACAGTGGGCGGTGGAGCTGTGTATCTAGGAAACTACTGGTAGGCAGTGCCTTTTAGACATTGGCAAAATTTATTGAGCTCAACTTTTCTGCATCGCAGGACTCTTAAAATTGCAAACAGTACAGTCTCAGTCAAACATTTCAACTGCCAACATATGATCAGTGCTGCGGTGGTTGCACTTTAATTTCTCAGCAAAACCAATGCTATGAAGGATCTTTGATTTATGAAGTTTAACAGGATTGTATAGTGCTGCTCTACAATGACGACGACGACGACGGATAAGGATGATGTTAATAGTGGTTGGATAAGTGCTATTACATTTATCCATTTTTTCGTCATTCATAGCATTTAATTGGTTGCCTTTGACTCTGCTGCATCTTTCTATTAGTTGGCTCTAGTTTGGGTCCTTTGATGGCAACCACTCGGCATTTTATTTCGGAACTCTTAGGTTTAAGTGCCTTTTCTGCTAGCATAGACACATAAATATCATGCATTTTGTTGAATGCACAGAGGGATTACGAAATATGACAGTGTCTGCCTCTGGCACATGTGTACTATGTGTACTTTACACAAAACCACCGCCAAACTCATACTGGACATTAAAACCGAAAATTCCCAGCATGTGAAGTAACAGAAACAAATGTTCAATCGTAACAGGTTAACTCGAACTCCATTTGGTTGTGTTGTATATTCCCCCAGGGCATGGAACATCTCCAGTACTTGTTCGTCCTGCTTGGATTAATTTCTCGCAAAGTAAGCACTCCAGCAAGAAAATTCCAAGCTATCCCCGAACTATCCCGAAAACACTATCGAATTAAATCCAACATCCACTGAATCGAAACAAGATTGAACCGCACTCACAGTTTGATGGCATCATAAAACCACTGAAAATCCGATGGCTTACAGATTTGTAGCCCATTGTGATAAAACACTGACCGACTCGTGTTTCTGTGAGAGTAAACACCAGGACGCTGTGGAAAATTGGCTACGGTAGTGGATATTTAATAGTGCTGCATTTGGAGAGATTTCTGTGGTCAGGATAGTAACGAAAATTAATTTAATATTTCGCCTCGGTTAATGAGGAATTTAGGGGTCGTTACATTGAATTAGCAGAAATTATTCAATGGGGCCTGCTCGATTTAATGGATCAGCGCTATATAGTTGTGTTTGGATTTGTGAAGATTATTTACCAAAATTGCATTTATTTCCAGCAATCATAACGTTCTGTGAACACTGCCAAAGAAGCATGTCGATAAATTTTCAAATGTTCGGCAAGAAGCTGCTTCCATACACTTCTGCTCCATTTCAATTCACTTAATGGTGCTACTAGCACTTATGCCAATAGAGTGCATCAACCGTAAATAAAACATCACTTCCGTCCGGAGGCAAAGTTTTACATATAAATTCTTGGGATGCAAATGGTAGGCGCCACAATGGTCATAAGTTTCAGAATGTTCACTTGGAATGAAAGTGTTGTATGAGGGGTCTGTCTATCGAAGGACAATTGAAGTACTTGTGGTCAAATTTGTAAAGAATTTAATCGTCCTAATGAAAAGTGTATATAAACGCGATTCTACTTTGTTACCTAGGTACATTTTCTGTGTTCTCAGGCAATTGTTTAGTTGCAATAGTTTTGGAGAAAAACCCCATTCGTCGACCTACATAACTAGGGCCGAATCCTGTAAGTCGATGCTCGTGTAAACGACGACTCGGTATATTCTCAGATCGAGCTGAACATTCATTCTTCTAACGATATGTTATGTGTGTTCTATTGTTTTAATGTCTTTACAATATAAAAATGATCATACTTAAATTTCTTAACCAGCTGTGGGTTAAAATACCCAGGGTTGACATAGTTTTAGGTTTACGTTCAGGTCCAGATTTCCTCCTTTCTTGAAATTATAATTTCCATTTTTTCAGTGTGTTATGCAAAGGATCTAGTACAGACCCTTGTGTGGCCCCTTTATGCACATGCAATGTATCAAAGAAGTAGGCTTTTATTCCTCCAAACTGCGCACAATCAGATATAGAAGCTTGTAATTGATTTAATTCATCTCAATATGTCAAAAATTAATATGTGAAAGGAAGAATTACGTAAGAAATATCGTTAATAAAAATGCAAAATAACAACGGCCCTAAAATAGATTCTTGCGGGACACCGCAAGCTCTGAACTTAGGAAGAAAAAACAACGTTGTCTTAATTGGAGGTATGGGCCGTCGAGTTAGGAACGCAAAACTTAATTTCAAAGTGATCTTAGAAAGCAAAGTACGTGATATTATTAGACAGCCAAACCGCACTGAAAGCATTTAGTAGCTATCAAGTTAGTTCCATGCTGGTTTAGGAGGGTAAAAATCCCCTAAATAAGTTGAAATACTGGAACCAGATAATACATATGTGGGTTTCGGGACTGAGCTAGAACTGATTCTTGGTTTGGTTCGGTATTGTTTTCAGAACGTCATTTGCAAGTCGGACTGGAAAAACTGAAATAAAATCCCTAGTCTGAGGTAGTCCAATCCAATAAAACTCAATCTGGAAACCCCAATAGAAAATAAGCCCCAAGTAGAGATCATCTCTGGACTTCTCGCTCTCCACCTCTTACAAATTTTGCTTAGGGAAAATAAAACTGTATCTCATATCCTCTACGATTGCTAGGCTACTACAGATCTAAAACGTAGATATCTTTGAATCTGAAAAATATGGGCATTAGAATTTATGTAAATTTCTGTGCAGATATTTTCTGCAGCTTAATTCAGTTTGCCACTCTCAATTTGCAATCAGAACCAGTCGTTTCCTAAGGATACAGTTCCCATCGTGCAACGATATAATATTCTTTTAAATTTGTCATATTCATGAATATTTTCAACAAATTAAACATACATCGAGTGGATCCTTATTTAAACCACAAATTGAAAGAAAAATCAACAGTGCTTAAACACCCTATTCAAATCACCTTTCAACATCATGAATAATGGCAATTGTGTGCTAAATGTCTCCATTAAATCATAAACACTGCAAATTTCATAAACACGTACTGCAACAAATCATTGAGCAGATTATGGAAGAGCCTGCCGAGGCCAGAATTCAATTACCCTGGCCTTCGGGAACGTGATTGGAATTACACCTCAGAATCTTATGTACCTATCCAGTTACTGCCAAATTTATTATTTATGAGGTTCAACATTTTCGAATTTTAAGCTGATCATGAAAGGGATTCATGGGAGCCAGGGCGAGGGCCAGGGTGGCGAGAAGAAAATTCAAAATTTCATTAAAATGTCAATACGTATTTCTATCGTTCCTCATCACAAAATTCAAAATCTAATTGAATTTTAAAAATATATTTAACTACCTTCGTCCAGGGTTTGTATAAATTTATGTCGGATAAAAATACACAAATTCCTTTAGGCTGGAGATTTTTGTTCAGCTAATTTTTTCTTCGCTTTCATAAGATCCGCGGCAGCTCAAGGCATAAATGTTAAAATGTAATGATAACGACAAATCTCATTATCAAAGAACATCCTACTTCAATAAATATCCTCTTTCATGGACAACATCCCTTGCAGCCATGAAGTCACATGGCTGCTCCCACTTGACCAATCTCAGTATTAAAGCGGAACTGTAAAAAAGAAAAGACTCCCGAAACTTCAGCCCTCGGTAAAGGGGATGTTTGCCAGAAAGATAAATTCTCCCTTTCGTAAAATATCCAGTTAAAATGAGCTCCGTGGTGTATGCTTAATGGAGTGCAAAAGAAAAAGGAAAGTCTGCATAGCTATTTTTCCCCCCAGACGCTCAGGAGAATTGTATAAATGTCAGTAGTTATTTTGGAGTGCAATGTATATGATAAATGGACCGCTCATTTATATTTGTTACAATTTCAATTTATGGATGGAATTCGGTGCAGCCCTCCTGTGTAAACAGTTGCTACAATTTATATAGTGTGATAAGGTAATTAGTAGAGTGGGTTCCATGTTAATTTTGGTGAGGAATTTTTCGGGAGATAGAATATTGTGGTTCATTAGCGACTGACTTCGAAAATCCGAGCAATACCAGAAGACCTATATTTCTTGTACCAAGATCAGCCAAATAAAGATAGTGAATTACTTTGAACAAGACAGTTTCACAACAGTGTTGGGGACTTCTGAATTAATTACTTTTATTTATTTATTTAACGTTTCCAATTCCTAATTACTTAAAGAAATTAGTCATTGAAAAGTAATTAATGAAATAAATTCTTTAAATATTTAAATCATTAAATGAATTATAAAAAGAAAAGAAATTATAAATTACAAAAATTGCAAAATCCTATTTCTTAAATGATTTTTTTTGCATTTTAATTGAATAAATAACCGAAAAAATATTAAAGTACACTAGCATTCCAAATTTAAACTTATAAACTTGAAATAAATCGAAAAAATGAGATAAAAAATGTTTAATTCTACAAAATTTTAAAATAAACTGTTCTAGCCACTAAAATGTTGTTTGTTTTCTCCAAGAATTTTGAATAGTTCGTCCTTCTTAAAGCAAACTTCAATGCTAATTCCACAGGTATTTAAATCCATTTAATTACAAGAATTATTTGAGCATCTAATTAAATTTAATTACAAAAATTACTAAAGCATCTAATCTCTTAATTACTTTTCGTAGGGAGAAATCAGAAGATTTAATTATCAATTCCTTTATGTAATTAGGAATTAATTGTTTTAATCATTTTTCAAAATTTTAGTTAAGCTTTAGTTAAGTAACTGTAGTTAATTTTGACATACTTGTGGACTATTAAAAAGCACCATAAAGTACTTCAGAATTATTTTCTGCTACTTTTGAGTTTCTCTAAAAAAAAATTGAGTAGGAGATTACGATTTAGGTTATACTTCACCTTATTGTTCTCTTCCTGGACAAAAAATACTATCAAGTTTTCTCAATACTTTTTAGTATCGTGACCTTAGCAAAACAGTTTTAATTAAACAAACTCATCAACACTGACAGGTAGACAGATGGAATGAAAAAGAATGAAATTAAGGGAATAGAGTTGAAAATTTCCTTACTTTGTACGTTTTTAATTGAAGGTGCAGAGAGAACAGATGGTTGAAGTGAAAAAGAAAGGAAAGAAATTGTGGAGAATTTAATTTTCCCTGAATTTTTTATTTGTCAGGATATGTCCTTGCAAGCAATTAATAAGAAGCTTACACTTCACAAGGATTCATTCTATTTTCGAGAAGGAATGTTTTTTTTTCTTGTCTGAATAAAAATTCGTATTGTGGTCACAGATTTCATCCAATTAAAGAGAAATTGAAGAAAGAAATTGTTAAATCTCTGCTTTAATTGTAGAAAATGCCTTGTCCTTGTTATTGGCGTATTACCAGAAAATTGTGTTTATTTCAGAAATAATTTTCCACGAAAATTATTTTCATTAGGACTATTTATATCGAAATATCTTTGTTCTAAATTTTCCACTGAAGGACTGTGCAAGTCTCTGTCTTAACGAAACATTGTATTGCTATCGGTTGCTGTTCTATTAAAAAAGCAACTATTCCATGCAACATTTCCTACATAAGTTCAACTGAAAATCTCACTCAAAATTACATGGAAAATCCTGAAATTCTCTCATCCGCCACTAACTACCGATAATAGAGTACTTTCGAATTTATGGGTATGCTGCTGATCACTAAACTTTCCGCATGCATTTAACACTTCTAATTAAGTGAGTTAATGACGCTTCTAATAGGTGAAGCTACTCCAGTAATTTACATGGAAATCAGCCTTCCGTTTTGGAGTATTTCATTGAACGCATATCCGAGCAGAGGAACTATGTCGATGTGCACAAAATGAACATCGAAGGAAACATGGATAAGTTACATAATGAATGAAAATTAGGAAACTTGCTTCATTGGATTTTGAAATTCATCAACAGTGGAGTATCGAAGGGAAGAGTTTGGAATTCAGTGATAAGTTAGTAATGGGTTGTCGAAATAGTATAGGTAATACTAGTCAAGTTTGATCTACTGAATTTGACAGTGTCGGGAAATTAGCATATACAGAAGCGTAATCCGAAAATATATGTTCCAACATATGTGAGGTGTCTGGATCAATGTTTGTGTGGAGACCACGCACTGCTTGATTTACATTTTGTAAAGCCATGCTGAAAAGACCCCAAAACTAGTTTGAAGATAAAGCTCAGAACGTCATTCAAAAGATACACAAATAATTTAGAAATGCAAAGTAAGTTTATAATCAATATTTAGTTGCAAGTATCATCCTTCCTAACTATTTTGTGTGAGTGTACAACTTTTAGAAGGTTTCACTGAGACCTGCTATTTTTTAAACAAATTTTGAATACCATGACATTAGATGTCTCCGTCCTTCAGAGTAATTCATTCAGCACCCCATTTTTCGACATCTCTGTAACTAGGAAGGTGTGTATTTTCCAGGGTGTGTCACATCGATCGAAACAGATCGCAATCAAATGGGACTAGGTCTGGAGAATAAGATAAATGAGAGAGAACCTCCCATTCCAGATTAATCAGTACCTGTTTCACATCATAGCAAGCAACAAGAGACCGGGCGTTATCATGCAGAGGAATCACTTTTTGAATGGGATTTCGTTTGGTATCAAAAACCTTAAACATCGAGCTTTCAAATTCTGCTCTGAGTATTGATGAACGTCACATGACCTTACTTTGAATTTGTCGGATATCTTTTGTGTTATGCAAGCCATAAATCTCTCATCAGCTTGATTCTCAAAGATTGTCCAATCCACATTCATTTCCTCCCTGCTATCATCTCAAAAACCGAATCACACCAAAGATCTTCTAAACAACTAACTACCTCTTGTCTTGGAAAATTGCTACTCATTGAGGGGTTGTTCCCAGAGTATCATAAAAGTACTCAATGCACCCAAGCACACCATCAATAAAAATTTATCGCCCAATTACTCGATTACAGGCACCTAAAATTAAACGTCTTCGATAAAACGCTTAAAAGTCGTAAGACATATGCCGCAATCCTTCTAGTCAACTCAACTAGTTTCCCCATGAATAGAAATGAACTGGAAAAGAAGATATTTGTGGGTGGAGACCTGGCTGGCAGTAAAATTGTCGTCTCCACGCCTCTTAATTAGGTCTTCCTTTCATAGAGACGTAGACCTTCGGTCTGTGGGTGTAGAGAGTAAAGAGCTTGTGAAACGCAAATAATGGGCGAACTTTTAAGGCACAAGGTTCCAGGTCGTAATGACTATGTAACGTTGAGCAGACATTTGTTCCTCATTAATATCGGCGGCGGTGGCAAATATGCTATGGAAATTGATGCAGATTTGTGGAAATTCAAAACAACTCTTGACAATGTTTGGCAAGGAGCAAAGCCACACAATATGATTGGGCTATTTATCCACCATGAAGTTGTGTATTTCTCCATATTTAAGCAGAGGCACTCACTCCCAACACTTTTATATCTTGCTTAAGATTGCGATACTCCTCTAACGGAAAACACGATAAATTCATGATCCAGTTAACTCGACCAAAGGTTAAGGATATTCAGGTTTAATGAGCCACTAAACTTCGCTCGATTTCCTTTTATGGTCTCTTTACCTCTAGATAAGCCCTTGAATACACGAAAATGTACTAAACTTGTTTTTATGAGGTGTATAAGAGCACGTCTGCAAAGGAAGAAGATAATCGAACAAAGTTACAAAGTCTTGTCTGCAACAGATCCTCAAGAGCAGGGCGTAGAGGGCGGATACACTTTTCTTTGTGTGTGATTCAACTTGATTTAGATTTCGGTCGTCAAGGGGAGCATGAGAGATTCATTTTTGATAAGTTGAAAGGACCCCTTAGGAATTCTTTGTTTAATTAACGAGGAATATCAAAGTAATTTCTGGAGGGAGTATTTTTTTTCTTATACTGAGTACGAAACAGAATATCCCAAATCACCCAATAAAATATATATAATTAATTAATCCAAATTAAGTACATAAAAAATTCGATAATTATCCGTGCTCCAATTGATGATTTTCCAATGCCTCCCCCACCACCAAATATGATATAAATTTTGTAAAATGGTAGAGTAAGCCTAAAAATAGCCTCGAATCATTAATCTTACAGCTCCATTTTCATTAATTTTCGGCTCATAATTGTGTTTATAAAAAGCCATTAAAAATTTAAAAGGTTCTCACCACCTGTTGCGAGCGAAAATATTTTCGATGCCATGACTTCATATGGCCACGGAAAAAAAAAATTCAATAAAAAGTTTATCTAGCGGAGTTAATTAAAAGAAACTTTCCGCGGCGAAAATATGTCAAGCCGTTTCCAGCTTCAGGAATTCATGAATTTTGAGGGTGTTCCAGTGGTTGGTGTACAGTAAATTGGGGAAGGGAAGGTATTTTACTGATTAGATTTATTTTTTATTTTTTTTTTGCCCCATTTTCAAGAGGAGATTTTGTTTGAAAAAATTAAATTTTAATTGGAGAAAAATCCACTACTGATATTGATTTTCATCACGAACACATCGAACAAAATCGTCACCTGTTTTGCTTTTTTTCTATTGCACCGAATTGTTTTTCACGCCTGCCATTTTGAGTGAAAGGAATATTCCAGTTTAATTCTCTCGATAAATTCTTTCGATAAATTCTGTTTTAATACATTCGCTGAAATTTGTTTGTACGAGTTAAAAAATAAAAATATCTGCAAAATTCCAGCATAACAATCCCCGGTTAAATGGAAACGTGGGACAAGAGCGGTGAACAATGTTCTTGCCCAAGTGCCTATGATACTTTTCCGTGGTGATCACTGGGGGACCACATAGGCACGGATCTATAGACTAAAATTATAGACGCTTAGAATAAGAGATAGGGCTGGTATCTTCACGGCTTTCATAACTACTGTCCTCTTCTCATATTCTCCATCATCATCAGCGTTCTAATTTAATCCTCGGAGGCTTTTATAATGTCTCAAGGTGCCGTATACAACATCCAGCGGATTTTAGAAGTTTCTCTCAAAAGCCACTTTAGCACCCTGGTGGTATTCATTCAAACCGTCTGAGCCTGCTAGGTTTAAAGTTTGTAATGTTGGCAGCAACAAAAATCCTGCACTTCTTTTGATCTTTTAGATAATAAATAGGAACATAATGGTAATCTTACCAAGGAAAGGATCTTATTTCTCTCAAATAAATGTTATTTTTGGAGTTAAGGTCCAAAAATACCGTCAAAGGATTCCATGCGCTCCAACTTCCAAAACCAATTGCAAAGTTCTGTGAGGATACGTGTCCTAAGGAGGACTTAGATACTTGGTGTTTTTTTCATCATCGTCATCGTTAAGAAATCGCTCACTATAGAAGCAGAGGAATCCAAAAATGATTGTAGAAAATTAAGGTTATTGCTCACTGTCCACTGCTTGATTTCACATTCTCCTTCGGTACATAAGCTATCTTTTACCTATTTATTATGTAATAATATATAAAATAAAATGCCAGCGGAGAAACAGTAGTAGGCGTTAAAACCTCAAGTGTAAATGAAATCTCGTCTAAAGTCGAATGGCACATAAATCTTTATAGGGTGAAAAGTTAACAAAACTATGACAAAAGTGCAACCGAGCGGTATTAAAGCACTTTAAAGGATTACATCCATTTCCATTTAGTGTCTGTACAAAATCGAACCATTTCAGTGCTGTTCAAATAAATAATTCCGAGTTTAAAGTCAGCTCTCCGAATGACAAATAGCAACCAGGAATAATATTGAATTTCGACGAAATATTAAATCAAAATCCCGGCCATCCTTCTGCATATAAATATTATTACCGTTAATTATAATATTCATCGACTTTTGTTAAACAACCTCCAAACCAAAAGAACTTGATTGCGTATTAATGACCATCGGATTCATGTCCACAATTAATTTATATGATTTCTACTCGTTACACATATTGATGCCAAATATGAAATTTACATTTAGAATGATTGGAAATCTGATTTTCTCTTGTATAATTCTATGCAAACAAATGCGTACTAATGGCTTTTTATGGGACTTATGAACTTTTGAAAGCACTATAATACGTTTACTCAGTGATTCTGCTGTAAATTATGTTATTTCGAAATGGTTTATTTTGCATCCTCAATATAGATTACGGAATAAAATTTGGGCATTATATGGCGTCAGAGTGCGAAGTAAGGGAAGTAGAATATTTAGGATAAAAGCAGAAGGTTCCATTCAGCAAATAACCAATGCAGATGCTGTGAAAGTCTCTTACCCTTTTACCTTAAGGGTAAAACACTATCTCTGCGCCCCATTCGAAGATCTTCATTTACAGAACACACCATATCTTCGAGAAGTCTAGTAGAATTGCGATACTAGTATTGATATAGCTTTGACAACATGAATAGTTCATTGACATACAAACTAAAGAGAAAAGGCCCAAGGATTCAGCTCTGTGGGACACCGTATGACTGGAGACGTTGACTCAGAAAAGAGCCACTCGGAATTCTTAGAAAAGTAGTTCAGCAGCTACGTTTAAAGCGAAATCTAGACTGTCATTTAATTAGAAGACTATATGCTGTGGTATTTTGCCATAATTTTTTTATCAATACAATTTTATGTACCTAAGCTTTCTGAACACAACCTTCGAGTTTATCTGTAAATTACTCCATGTCGGGTTACTCCTTAGCTTATAAGCCATTAGTTATGCAGGGGACAATTCTTACAAAAATTAAGATGTCCAAGCAATCTAAGCAAGAGAGTACCCTAGGGTTCCATACTGGCACTTTATCTATCCAGTAGATGCATACTAAAATTTTCAGAATTTGCGGCGGTAATGTAATTGCTTTCCATATCAACAATTGTAAATGAAACCATTCCAGTTTGCTGGAGTATTCAAAAATTTTCTTCTGATATTGTAGTTGGTGATATCTCGGTCGTCACCATAAATAGAATTCAGGCATCTTCCTCAAAATCTTCAAGAGGTATTATTATAAATATGGATTCACAAGAAATCCAGTTCCAAATTCTCTACGGGAAACACCTGCAAAAGTAGAATACTATAATTTTCGGCTCCCCAGAAAGAGCGAAGTTTTATTGTTGTTCGACGAGCAACCCCATTACATAATTCTGCAGACTTGCAGATTTCTATAAATCATCTCTTGAATATGCTAACATACGATTAACAGAGTAATCCTTTTCGTTACCTCATCCTCATATGGTAGGCATTACCTGTTAATCAATTCATTTGAGTTCATGGCTAAAATGCTAACGTTTATGATAAAATGCACAAACTAAGAAGTCCTTAGTATAAATATTTGACTGAAACAAGAAACCTATCAAGATTATGTCTAAATAGTGTCGCCACAACTGCTTATTACCACTTATTAACCACAACATTACATATGTTACCTACTTTGGACAGGTTCTTAGATTTCCTTACGTCGGACATGCAAAAAGGTCGTTAGTCCTGCAACTCTAATATTCCAGACCACCCACAATCCTGTATACGTGGGAAGAAATATCCCCAATGTCCGCTTTTATGTGCTAATAGGGTCTTATCTAAATTGCGTCACCAACTCTAAACTTGTGCAACTTGTAAACGAAAAGTCCTTAGGCAAGTTTCCATTAACTGCAAGAATTTGCCCTCTCCTTCAATACACGGTTTTCACCCTTTTATAGCTTGTACTTAGTATCAGTACAATTTCATGGTCAATCACCGAAATTACCCTTAAAATGACACCAATCGCAAACATACTGTCAGGGAGCGCTATTTGCCTAGGGAATAGCACCCTAAAACGAATCAATTCGCTGCTAAATTTGCCACAAAAATTGTTGAAGTACCCCCGACAGTATGAAGACAATCCCGATCCTGACATTATCAATCTTCCACAAAAACGCTTCTATGTTCGCTCTTCATCATGCAATAAGCCCACTTTTTACCATCAGATACTTGTTAAATATTATTACGCCATGCCTCCAGATAAATTTCCAATACTGTGGGCCCATACTCGTAGCCATAGGCATTGATTTTATCGTCGACATTTCAGGCGTCGAGAAGTGTTCCGTTGGCAGTATCTAGAGTGAGCGATTAGGGTGGATAACATCGTGTTGACTGCTTTATATCCTTAATTTAACAGCTCTTTTCCCTTGCCGTTGTACTCCTCATATCTTTTTGCCGTGATTTTATTATCTTCCTTTTCACAAAAATGTTGAGCAGAGCTCGAGGTAAAGATTGGAGTTGGCAGTTGACAAAGGCGATAAAACGAACATTGAGTTGGCTTTGTGCCCCAAAATTGGGGTACACAACACACTGTGTACGTGCGCCGAACTGATGTAAATATTGCACGCATTTATGGCAATTTCATAATTCCAAATAGAAATTATTCGTGTCTGCCGCCATAGAAAGCGCTATGCCTGTGCCGCCACCCCCAAAGTTCGAGAGCAGATGTTGTATTAGCGTTTAGGTTTAGGGTTTCAGTTCTGTCGGGAGTATCTGGAATTTTGGATAGGTTCAAGGCTGTGACTTTTCCAGATAATGTTCATGTTCTTGAAGGGCTTTTCATAGGCATCGCATCAATTGTATTGAAGACGTCTTGGGTGCTTTCGATTTCGTGACATTTTTTGGGGATTCTTTTGTCTAGTGGAGCTGAAGGTTCTTTGCGAATTGAGGAGGGTTATCTAAATGTTATAAATCTTTTACAGAAAAAGCCAACAAAAGATGCTAAAATTTTCAGCACGAAAGTTACTTAAAAAGAAGAGACTGTGTGAATTTTCTCTTGGAATAATTCCCACATGAGCATCCTTGCGTTTTTCGCAAATTGTTTTTTTTTCTCGTGCGCAAAATGTACAGGTGATGGTGTTGGCTTTTTTCTTTTCCGGCGTCCCTCACAACTAATCTTCCTCGGGTTTTGTACTTTGAAAGCACAGCGTGGTATCCGGAGGAAATCACGTCGAATGGCTTCCTCGTCTGTGCGGAAGAGAAGAAGGTAGCATTTGACTCCAGTAGGTGGGTGAAGGTTAGTTGGTGGAAACTTCTTAGTCGTTTTGTTTTCGTTTCTGCCGAGTCTCAAGTGATAAGATTGGAGACAGTGTCTGAAATAAATCTCAGTGCAGTTTACGGAAAATAAGGTCACCATTTCGTTTGCTCTGAAATTGTTAGAACGATTAACTTTTTAAAGATGTAACTACAGCAATTTACTCGGCGTATTTTTAAATTTTCACTTAATTTTAGGCTACAATTTGAAATGTAGTAAAAAGAGGGTGTGGATTTTTGATTGACGAAACGTCATAACTATTTAAAAACTACTAACAGAAAACGGACTGACGAACTGTGAGAAATAAATACTGCAGTCAGTGAGTGAAAGATATTCTGCACCCGTAGAATCAAATGAAAAAAAACTAAAAATTTCACGTGGCGAATTTGAGTCAGTATTTTTAGTGGAATATGTGTTATACCAGGTGGAGAAGTTTACAAAAAAAACGAGCTGGAAACTTCATTAGAACAATGAAGAGGAAAAAAATCAGCATTACGTCGATGCTCCATAGTACTGTTACCCAATCTTATTGACTCGTCACCAAACAGTTCAAAATCCTTCTTTTGGACGTTTTCGAATTTATAAAATGCACTACATCCTGCTCCTATCTAATTATAGGATATTTCTGCCCGAAATCCGATGTGCGCTGCCTAAAATTTAAGTTAGTACTTCATTTTATTTTTTAATAATACAATTTCACAATTCACGGATGGAAATTATACAGGATGTGATTTCGATAAACAACAAATTTCTACCTTTAATTTTTAGAGATAAATAAATCCTAATTACCCGAAGCTGAATCAACACGACAATGTATAGCTGATCCGCTACAGCACTTTGTAAAAATAATTTTGTGCTAATTTAGAATTCTAAATATAACAGTTTCAAAACTTTTAACAAATTGAAAAGGCCATATATAAATTCTACGAACCCCAATTCATGACATTTATAGTCCACATTTAGAAATAACACACAAACACGCAAACAATTTTACACTCAAATCTATACAATCTATCAGCAACAGAAAACCGAAAAATGACATAGTGAAATGTCGTGAAAAACAATAAAAGTCATTTCTACACTCCAGAAATCCAAGATTTCTTTCAAGAGGGTAATAAAGCCTCCAAGATGTTATAAATACCAACGTGCCAAAGCTCTTAACAGGTATAAAATTGAAGTGGATTTGATAGGAGCTCAAAAGGCATTCATAAAGTGATGATTTGGCAAATCCCTTCGCATATTACACCTTCGGAATGCTTTCAGGTAAATTGGATTTAGATTTTTGTTTTTAGTACACATACTAAGAAATGTAGAAGTGTGCTTTATTTAGAGAAGTAACAGATAAGAAGCCTTTTCTTCATTTAATTCTGTTCCCAAGAAATTTCATTTGTAGGTATCTATTAAAATATTTTCAGCATTCTTTTGAACTGGATTTTCACTGTGTTGTTGTAATACCCGTTCATTAGTTCATAATTAGCTCACAGGACAGTTCTATGACGAATTTTATCGCCAAGGATAAAATAAAAAGAAAACTGTAGAGCGTAAGAGATTCCATGTGATTCATTTTTTACAACTACTTTGTCTAACATTCCCGCAACATAAACAAATCTAAAGTCTAATAAAAAATTTTTGATTTTTTATTTTCATTCTGGAGATTAGCAGATTTGGAGACTAGGGCACCTAAGTCTGTTAGACTG
This sequence comes from Dasypogon diadema, assembly GCA_006980735.1. NCBI lineage: Eukaryota > Metazoa > Arthropoda > Insecta > Diptera > Asilidae > Dasypogon > Dasypogon diadema. Next base: position 126,175 of record QYTT01094569.1, read on the forward strand.
TGTTATTCAGCGAGTCGACGGCGGTAGAAATCAGCGAGTCGACGGCGGTAGAAATCAGCGAGTCGACGGCGGGAGAAATCAGCGAGTCGACGGCGCTAGAAATCAGCGAGTCGACGGCGGGAGAAATCAGCGAGTCGACG
>QYTT01094570.1:0-11693 GCA_006980735.1 Dasypogon diadema
GGCCGTCCCTTATTTCCCGAGATATGAGCCAAAAACCAAAATTGCATACTCGAAGGCGTTTTCCTGGGTGATTTTGCTTAAATTGCTGTGGTTCCGCAAATACGCGGTCTTTTTCACCCAAATTTTGTACACGCGCTCAGCAGGCCATCCCCTTTCGATCGAGCCCTCCCCCACTCCGATCCGATAAACTTTATAATTTCGCCCAAAAAAATGCCAAGGCTATATCCCATGAATTTTGCTCGATTTGGCCGGAATTTTTTTCGGCCCGATTTCGGTGTCAGTCGAAAGGGCGGAGCTCAGAGGCTCCGAAAATATCGCCCCCACCACGGGCCGTCCCTTAGTTCCCGAGATATGAGCCAAAAACCAAAATTGCATACTCGCGGGCGTTTTTCTGGGTGATTTTACTTAAATTGCTCTGGCTCCGCAAATACGTGGTCTTTTTCGCCCAAATTTTGTACACGTACCTCATGCCATCCCCTTTCGATTGGGCCCTTCCCCACCCCGATCCGTTGAACTTTAGAATTTCGGTCAAAAAAATGCCAAGGCTATAGCCCATGAATATTGCTCGATTTGGTCTGGTTTTTTTGGTCCGATTTCGGTGTCAGTCAAAATTGTGTTTTTAAGGAGGTTTCTCTGAAAAGAGCATTTTTCAATTAACAAACAATTTTGTTGTTCAAAATAGTTTCAGTTTGCTTCAATTGTTGATTTCCAACGATTTTTTAAGGCAAATATTCGATTTCTGTAGAAATCTTTGCCTTTGTGCTTTAAAAAATTCTCGAAGGCTGAATTTACGGAGTCGCAGTTTTAGAACTGTGTGTTTCGTATGTGATTCTCTAAATTTTAGAAAAAATGGTAATCGGTGGGCGATAGGTTAGGTAACCCAACTCAGAGAGCTTGTGAACAGTTGGTTGTGAAACATGCACAAACTACCTGCTATCAGGTAAAATCACTTTATTTCACTTATCTCTACACAAACGTTCACAATGAACTTCACTTTACTGATATGATCATTATGCCTGTCATTCTGACAATTTCTCTTGGATTATAATTGTTGAGAATCATCATAGCCTCATTTTTTCGCAAGTTCTAAATCTTGTTTGTATATCTTAAGGTCACTACCAAATGCCCCTCCACCCCCAAAATTTTTTCCCAAAACGATAACCACCTATCACAGTTTGTTTTTTTGTATTACAAAATGATAGTCACTTGCCTGGAAATATTTGTGGAAAATTATCAGATTTTAATATTCGGACTATTAGAAATTTATCACTGAATAAAAATAAACCTTCCTAGTCTTTACTGGAAATCCTAAAATAGATTTATTTGAAGTGGTTCTCTTCTGGTTCAGTTCAGTTTCTCTGAAAATCCCTCCACATTTTCAATATGCCATAACTCGAATTATTTCCACCATAAGGACTTCAACAGATTCATTTTAAAGTTGTGGAAATTTAAACCCCTACCGTGCTAATATTCGGTATCATTTGTATCATTTCATTGTAAAAAACTGAACAGAAATATACCGCCTAACCTTTGAGTGAATATGGTAGCTCTGCGAATTAATTCAAAATAAAGAACAAATTTTCACCTGGAGGCATTTTATGTGTCAATTCTACTCGCACAATTTTTATTCGTTCGGCCATTTCATGCAGGTGAAAATTGAAAAAGTTTTCTGAAATTTTTGTTATGTTGCCGCCAGAAAAGTGAACATCTGAAATACATGCATGATATATATATATATATATATATATGTATTGAAGGAACAACAGTAAAAAGTAGTGGGGAAATAACAAACAAGTTTTTTTGTTACAGTTTCTGAGTTTCAGTTGAATATGTATCTGAAATTTAAATATTTATCCCGCTCGACTTAAGGATTTAAATACATTTCCCCCACTTTTCATTTGTGCCATCCAAATATTTCAATGAAATGATGACATAACAAAGGTAAGGGATTTGCATTCTAATTATAGTCAGTTAATTAATACCCACAGGTTTGAATGTAGAATTGTAAAAGTTTCGTTGAAAGGTATTCAGGCATGTTAAACATAGGTTTCTATTGTGATTGAAATCGACCCTTCAATAAAACCGAAATTAAATAACGTGAAAACCCTTTTATTATTGATACCAATTAAAAATAATAAAAGGCATTGATTTTTGGATTTTTTTAAAATTCGTTTTCTATGAAAAAATTTAAATTTATTGGGGAGTCGATATCAATCGATAAATCACAATAGGGCCAATTAATTACAATAAAATTCTCCTGAACTCGTATTTGTAGAGAATATGCTTTTTTTAGAAATTTGTTGTAGGATTAATCCTTTCCATTGACTCATATTTTAGGGTATTGCCTAAATTCCATAAGCAGTTCAATGATGAACGCAACACAATTTAGGTTCAAGGAAGTTTAGGCGGAGAGTAGGTTGGGAATTATTTTTAGCGTGAAAAATACCCCAAGTTAGTTCATTATTGTTTGGTATGAAATTTTATTGCACAACATTCCAGTGGCCGCGGAGGTGTAATTCTCGTTAGCAATTTCGCACCTTTGGAAGAGTAAAATCCCACTAATTTTGTAGCCTTCATGTCATAAAAATTGTCTTTCTTCATAATTTTCATAATTTTCCGCCCATTCCAGGAAGTTGTAGGACAGTTGTTTTATCGTTACGACTCAAATTCTCACTAAAAAAGATAAGAATTTTCGAGGAAGTGATCCATTTCTTTAGATTTCTATAATAGTGTATTTTTTTATGGAGGTGTGCGATCCCCGACAGTTAAACCTGCAAATTTTGTTTTCGAGAGCCTCTACTATATATTTTATATACTATAGTCTCTACTATATAATCCTAGGTCCTATACTAATTCTGCTAATCCTGCTAATTCTTAATACTAATCCAACGAATGTGAATAATCTGAATTGTGTGAATTTTTTATCTCATCAAACCCTAAAGGTAAGTTACAGTTCTGGTTCATAATTCATCTTTAATTCAAAGTTTTCTCCATTATTTCCTTCCAAAAATTCGGTAGTGGGTTAGAGGCTCTCATCAAGATATCGCTCTCGGGTAATTAAGGGCGGAATAGCGGATACAACTAATTGTGCATAACGTATTTCATCTCAGATTCATATCTAAGGTCATTTCATAGACTACACCTTTGTTTTGATGGCATAACCAGGTAAGTAAATTAAGGTTCCGGCAAACTTAAGGATGCCATTTCTATGAAGGCGTACAATGTAAACATGATCTTCTTTTGGCATCCCCCCCCCCAGAGGAAAATCATTCTAGTTTTCAGTATTGAATCTGCAATTAAAAGAAATTCCCTGAAGCATCATCAAATCCCACACTTGAAGAAAGAAACAAAAAGAAAATAACGAAATGACGACGATACGAGGTTTGTTTCTAATCTTCTGTATTTGTTAGTTTCAATTCCTATTTCAGGAATTCGTACCAGGAAAACCCACGCATAACATATTCTCATTAGGGCTCTGCAAAATACACTTCTTGTGGCCTATCATGAAAACAAGGTTTCTTAAATGGATTTTTTTTCTGTCCCATCCGTAGAATAATTGTTGCATTATCTCAGGGATAAAAATAACTCCAGATGCTACCGTTGATCCTTATAAAATTTTACTGTGTGTATTCTGAATATGGTATGGCTCTAATAGAGTAATCGCTTTTGATGATAACTAAGACCTGCGATAGTCGTACCCCAAGTAAATCGATTGGTACAATGTAATTTTATATGCCTTTTCTGATAACAGGAACTGCTGCAAATTTTTACATGCTTTTTGAATCACATCACCGTCCAGAAAGCATTGTTATAAATACATTCTTTTTTTTTAACTTCAAACCATTTTCAAATCAACTTGGTCGCATTTCAAAGTGATGAAAACGTTTTTAAGGTCAAGTGGTATAATTTCAATTGTAATTTTAGTCCAAAATTTCAAATCAAACAAGACTATTTTCAATTCAAAGAAGTCTAAACTTTTAAATGCTCACAGTCAGCATCAGTATTTCGTATTAGTATTAGTAGTGACTATGAAAATTTAAAAGTTTGGATTTTTTAAATTGAAACTGGATTTGTTTGGGTTGGAATTATACCAAATGTCCAGAAAAACGATTTCATTGATTTGAAATGCGACCAACCTGATTTGAAAATGGTCGGGTTTGAAGTTAAAAAGGTATATGTATAGTGTATACACATAGTAATAATTATCAACTAGGTTCCATGGTAATATCCCGTCGCACTTATTTCGACTAAAGGTATTGTTTTTACTGGTAACTAAAATATAATAACAATTTCATACCCGATGGTAAGTTCATTTTCGCAGTAATTAATACATTTCTCTTTATTAGTTGCTTAATTATATTTTGCATTGTGTAGAATCCTTGGAATTTGATTTCAGGAATCAATCAGCATCCAAAGGAACGATAAATATATATCGGCGACGACATTCTCGGAAATAAATAGCTACGCATTTCAACCAGGGCGCCCGCATTAATCAATCAATCAACTAGTGAAGCTTGTAATAGTCAAGTTAAGATAAAATCTTTAAAAAATGAATCTGACAAAATTGTGTAAGAGTATTCTATTTATCTTGAACGTAGACTTTTTTTTCCACGAAAACTTTATTCCATCTTCTCAACGATAAAATAGCGATTTTAGGTAAGTAAATCCCGTTCGCTGTCTTTATTCTTATCGTGCTATATATCATTGGCCTAGTCCTGACAGTCGAATCTGCTTATGAAAAATTAAAGTAGATTTCCCATCCGCTCTTCTCTTCTATGTTCATTAATCGCCTACTTTTACCCTGCTGTATTTTCGCAGAACTTTGTTCAGTGACAAGATTGCCTGAAAAGATTAGGTCCTCTAAATGTTTCGAAACCGATATTAATCACGACCAACATCCAAGGGAAAGTTTTATTCCCGGCCAGGACACGAGGGCTTTAGCAATCTGAGGGTTTTAATAAGGACAATTTCAGAATTTTGTAAGTGCTAATTGGAATTATATGTAAGTTATCAGCGGACGAACAGAAGTTTTGAGTTTAAGTTTTCTTTTATAGCAAAATATCCTGAAATTTTGCAATGGTCCTGATAGCTCTGCTGCGTTTAGTAATGATTGTAGAAAGATTTCAGTTGAAAGAAGGGGGAAAATGCATGGAAGTTTGTCGTATCTGTCAATAACATTCAAGTATCTGCTTTATAGCTTGAAAGTTTAATTGGAAAACTGTTATGGTTTTGTTGAAATTTGAGCAATTTAACTTTGAAACAATGATGACAAGAGAGGACGTAAGAGTTGTAGTAGTTAACTAAGATAAAATCATAAAAAATTCATGTTGAAAGCACAAATAATCTTCTAGAGTATTTCCATTAAAAAATACGTTGATACTTCTATCTCTGGATCTCCCGACGTGTCTTAGATTCAATTCGAATAAAAACTCAACGTTATTCTAATTCAAAGTTTAGAGCACACCCTCAAACTCCTACATGCAAATGAAGATGAATCTAGGGAAAAAGCATTACGTGTGTTTTCTTTACCAATCTTATAATCTAAGAACCCAAAATTATAACCATGAAACATTTCTTTAATTCTCATTGAGGTAGGAGAGAGTTTTAAGATAAGATCCGTAGACTTTTAATTTGGGGGGTTTTTTTCGGAGAGGTTCCCTCTGTAAGAACAAAAAAAATTTTACTAATTAGGGAAAATTGTTGGAAAATGTTGTAAATTTCCCAGACGACACTAAAAAGCAAAGGGCTGCGGTCGCTACAGAGTAATTTGTCACAAAAAATAAATTCGTAAAAGGAAACCTTTCTCCTCATCCGGAAAAAATCTTTGCTGAACGTTTAAAGGTTGAGTTTATTTATTAAATCTTTAAAAGTGACTAAGAATGGAAGTGGTAAAATTCCACAAAAATCAATAATAACCGAAATTTAAATATATAATGGGCTGGGAGGGAATGGACTGCGGTTTGATCTCTGTAAAGTTGAAGAAGTAATAATTTACGTTCAAGCTTAGAATGAATATCCTTAATGAACAGTTTTTCACAAGGCGGTTGTGTTGAGTAAATCTAACTTTCACGTAAGAAAAGAATTTTAAGATCCATAAAATAAAATAAAATTCATTTTCTTTGATGAAGCATTGTAATATCTAAATTACATTACGCTTAAATAACGTCTGTACAGGTTCTTCTGCTTCGCAATCATCGGGACAAAGAGATATCTATTGAATTATCTCAGGTAAGCTTAGGATTCTTTGGGCGAGTGGAGAATTTGTTCCAGATACGAGGACTTTCTTCACTTTTTCGCTATTTGATACTTTAAATAGTTATGACCAGAGAAGAGTTTTACGATGATGTGAAGCTCCAACTGTTGAGAAGAAGGAACAATCTATCACGTGTAATTTTCATGAACCTTTACGCTTGAGGCAGTCCTTGTTTCGTTTCACTAAAGAGTGTACTGTGTTTTCTTCTAGTCCTTAAGAGCTTGTTTGCGGTAACATTTCCAGAGATCGCAAAAAGGCTCTGTCCCCGATAAATGGCCTTTCCGCTCCTTACTTGGCCAGACCTTCTGCAGTTTCATTATTCTTATAGCGCACTCATATCCCAGTATTCACATGAGATTAAGTTTTTTCTCCTTGAATAAGCGTTGGAAGGATGGAGGTAGTCGCAAGCTTGGTTTCTACACTGTAAGATTTGGATGCCTCGAGTGCTTGTGCAAAATGAAGCTGCTCGAACTCTACCTGGGGTTCATGTGTGGAACAAAAAACTCTCATACACCTCATTTTTTCTTTACATTTTTTAAGGTGAAGCCAAGGCTCAGGGGATGCCCTATGATGCCATAGCACAGCTTTAGTGAAAAGGAAAACAGGAAGGGAAGAGAATGAATCAAGATGTCGCTGCACATTCTGCTTGAATAGCTGCGGCCTGTTAGTTCTGGAGGAAAACAAGAGATGGTAATCTGTTTCACATTCTTACAGTTTGGCTCAAGAAGGATTCTTGGAACTTTGCTGTTCTGCTAGCTTTTGTCTCAAGGACAAAAGGGTAAAGATGGCTCAAAGCGTTGGTATCACGCATAGGGATTAATCTGCAAGGGATCAGACCAGAGATATCCAGCAATGTCCATTGAAGTAGCGATAAATAAAGGCGACATTGCTTTTGCGCTCCGGAGAATCGGTTTTGGAAGTAATCGCATCATCGCCAATGAACTTAAAAACACTTTTGAGGATTTTTTCCAACGCGGACAATGCAGTACGTCCTGCCTGTATGAAATGATGGAAAAATACCTTTTGAATATGATAAATGTATTTTTTTTTTCAGAGCTTTAGTCGGGGAAGAGATACGGCTCTTTAGAAGCCGGGGCAAGATACAATCATATCCGATGGCTTTAGATACGTCGAGATTTGTAGACATCTCGCGTGCGGAAATGAAATATGAACTCGCACTTCAGTGCAAGATACTCAATCTGATTTGGTACAATTTTAGGCCAACTACACTATGATCCATGAATTTTCAGCAGAAAATTGTGTCAGTACCCGCTTCCAGAGTTTCAGTTTCCTTATAAAAGTATTCCATCATAATCAATCAGAAAGATAATTATCAATACTTCTGACACGTTATCGTAAAGTTCCAGAGTTGGTCATGCAATAACTTCCGATATAAAAACCGCAAAGATAATCCTCACTGTAATTACTGCAGGCAAAAAGGATTAATTATACTAAAGGCAATTTAATGCTACTGTCACTACGCGTAAAAGTATACTTCATACGTTCCCCACTGTCAGTAGCTAAATTCCCTTTGATGTGCCTATCCAGGTTCAGCAAATTTAATTAAGTTGTACTTCCAGCATCAAAGAAGAACATCAAAGGACCTGTTGCATAACTCAATCAGGATGACCGGGTGTGGAGACTGGACAAAAGCTCTGAGATCTGCATTTTGTGATATACTCGAAAATACACGCTTAACCAGCAAAGTCTATACGTTCAGGATTTCTAAAAAGTACCAGATTTTAATCACTACACGAAAATTTAATTTACGTTAGTTCTAAAAGCTTTAAGACTACCTGATATTGTGGTTTCTACAACACTAGTGCCTTTTCCCCTGACATACTTTCAGCTAAAATACATATCTACGATGAGATACATTCGATGATGACAAACATTAATGTCTTGGCTGAGATGTAATGAAAAACAGAAAACACTCTCTAGTTTCCATTTGTCGAGTAAAATCTATTATATATGCAGCATGTGATCTTAGCCCTTTTTCCATGGTATTATATCACACTGCAAAACATCACAGATACTTAGAGAACACATTTTGTACTCCCTCTTCCCCCGAACATCCAATAATAAACTTGATTACTTTTGAAAAGATGACATTTTATGGACACGTTTGTAACGTCAGGTATAGGTTTTCCATACCTTGCAGCTATCATCAATATTAACGTGGACGTCTGGCTTTGTTTTAAATGCGTCCTCTTCTGGTAAAGTCAGTTCGACCATAAAGTTGGACTAAAGGCAAAAATGAAGTTTTATTTGCTTCGTTCATGCGGGACTGGGATCTGGGAGTAAAGTCAGAAATCAGAACATAAGACTCGCTCGCTATTACAGTGTAGTTTTCACTTTGACCCTACCAACTTAAAATGGAGTGACATAATGGGCAGTAATAAATTTAACTGGCTCGACCCATTACACTGTCATCCCCTCACGATTCAGAATTTTGTTGGTAAATGAGCTCTGAAAGGTTTTTCCATCCCTTTCACCGCGGACGCCTCTATAACAGTGGAATGAATGGGCTGAATTGACAGAGAATCATTTCAGGCTTCAAAGCCGGGAAAAATAATTAAAGGAATATGACTACGACTACCGAACAATTGGAGCACGTCAGATTCGCTGAACAACGGCGAGGAGAGCAAGCACAATGAATTCAGCCTACTGGCGGATTTTGCTTTGTTTCCAGTTGAAATGAAGACAATTTCATGATTGCGGCATTACATTTTTCCGCTCGTAATTTTCGATTATAATTCAAAGGGAGGGTTTTAAACTGATTGTAAAGTGCTGCCATTACAGGCAATTACATCTGAAATGTTCACTGAATAGAGTTATTTCATGAAAAATTATGTTTACTGTCATGGAATATCCCACTTTTAGTGACCTGTCTTTGCGCAGCAAAGATAGATTTCTTAGAAACAAAGTATCTCATTAATTTGTTGGAGTTATTGGCGTACTGAGAATGTTAAAGAAGGTAATTGTGATTATATACATACTTTGTTCATACTTCATTCATGCAAAAATCTGATAAAGTTATACTAAATCTATATGGTGAATGTGGACCCCTTAGAAACGAATCTTTCTCCCCTTATATTTTTGCAATTCTTCCAAACACTTTGGATAATAGATACATAAAAATCTAGAGTGAAAACCAATTAGATGATGCAAGTAAGTCAGATCTCCAATTTGGTATAAAACTCAGAAGGTATATGCAAAGGTTCTAGGCATACATAATAACCATTTTCATTTGTCCTTGATGCCATTTTCTTATTTGTTAAATTTTCCCAGGCCCAAATCATTTTATTTTATGTTATTTTTGTCTGATTTAATCTACATTCATATTCGTTTGCTACCATCATTTATAACGCTGCATTAGGAAGGACCCAACCTCACCCTCACCGGTCAATTTAATCCGTAAAACTGAAATTTGAATTTGCTTCCTTCTGATAAAAATTCAAGTCATGTAATTGGACTGAAGGTTTCTGGATACTAATATCGTCTAAATGTTTCTCACGTGTGTGAATACGCAGAAAGTAATGTCATTATTGTTATTGAAAAGAAATGACCGTCAAATGCCCGTAGAAATTTGTCCTAAATTTTATCAAGGGATCTTTTATGTTGTGAGGTCGGAATTCAAATTTCTAATAATCCCAGAACAGTACTTTAGGAAATTGGCTTATAACTTTGGAGGAATAAAAATGATTTCTGAAACTTAGTTGGGGAACTTAACTTTTTAAGAAAAGTTTTGCAAATATATTGTAGCAATTGCAACTGCAATTTATTTTAACAAGAAAAGTTGTAAAGAACATTAAAGTCCGACATTAGAAATGTCAAGAAAATCCTATAATTTTTCTCGAAAACTTCCATATACATACGTTTTTGACAGGATACCCGTTTGAATTTTAAATTAAGGTGTAGAGTCGGGAAAAGTTTTCCTAGCTTTAGTTGAATATTGATAAACGAGATTATGAAGGGAAGTGACCCGTTATTTAATAAAAGGTTTTAAAGCTAAGACAAATAGAAACAATTTTTCTATAACAGTGGATATTAAGTTCACACCATATTTCAGCGTGAAATTATATATATATAATCTTTAGTTATAGAAAATTCTGATAGCTACACACTACATTCACCTGGCTCAACCTTATCATCCCTGGACTCAGCGTTACTGGGTGTTAATCTGTTCTATGCAATAAAAGTAACTCCGCACAGAACCGGAGTATAGATTGAGACTAAGACGTTCCTGGAAATGTGAGTGGCATCGTCGATAACGGCTACGCGCAGGGGTGCTGCATGTCCGCAGTGTCATGCGTGAGCCGCGCCTGACCACGTGTTGCACGTCTTCGACTTGTGCGCCAATCGAGGTTGAATCCAAGCAGCACCTACGAAAGCTATGCGAATCATACTGAACACTATTCAGCTTGGAACTCATGCCCAGGACTATTTCAGGTCAATTAGACAGTGGACAGCGCAGTCTATAAGGGCAATACACAAAAGAAGAAAGATATGTACATATTTTATTCTAACGGCCGTTTGAATTCCGCAAGCAACCTGATCCAACGAGGAAAGATAAAGATCACTCCCTAAAAAAACGCCACTAGGAAGGCGCTAGCTTGGGAACATTTCAACCTCACAAGAGGTTCGGCGACCGAGCCACCCACCATCAGCGTACCAGTCTCTTTGAAGTCATATAGTATTGATCACTCCTTCCTTTCTGCAAGGATCACAAGAAATTCTCACCAGCTTTGTACAACTTTAAGGTGTGGACAATGAACGACACTAACACTTAATTAACCACGACTACTCTCCTCATCAGAGAAAGAGAAAATATCTGATACTGCTAAAATATCAAACTGATTCACATGAGTACCAGTCCATTAAGTACACAGAGGATCGCCCGAGTATCCTTGCCATGGTATGCACCACAGTCCTCGGGTTGTTTCTAATTGACTTGAGTGTATAAAAAGAGGAGTCACAGATACATGAGGACACAGAGAGTATCCTAATCTAACACCCCGGAGAAACAGTTTCTTTACAGACGATTTTGTAATCCACATTTCAAATGGTAGGTGATTTTCATTTCTCTGCCGTCTGTAAATGTGCATTCTATGTCCGTCAGTAACATGTCACTCAAAGATCAATATATCCCTAAAAACTAAGGGAACTGTGTAATCAGCTATCCTAACCGGAGAGATCCCTTGCTGTCGTCGATTGATCTTAGAATTCCCTGTTTCTAAAGTGTGATAGCTCTAATAGTAAAGGGTTGGCAGTGGCAACTTTTTGTACCTTCAGACGCAGTTAAAAATGCTCGGGAATAGAGATCCATGTAGAATTCACGGATATTATCTGCGATATTTCCTACTGATTCGCAACCCTACTGGAATTTGACTATGCAAACTATTAATGGAGCGACTCTGTTCGACAAGTTCGATGTCCA